>JAVQJS010129650.1:0-11655 GCA_036024795.1 Galaxias rostratus | reverse complement strand
CAAATACACACATAGAGAAAGTAAAGAGAGAGAGAGAGAGAGAGAGAGAGAGAGAGAGAGAGAGAGAGGGACATAGACAGACAGACAGACAGACAGACAGGCAGACCAACAGACAGACCAGGAGAGAGAGACAGACAGACAGACAGGGAGAGAGGGAGACAGGGGGAGAGACAGGAAGAGAGAGGGAAAGAGAGACAAGGGAGAGAGAGGGAGAGAGAGACAGGAGAGAGAGCGACAGGGGGAGAGATAGAGAGAGAGAAAGAGAGAGAGAGAGAGAGAGAGAGAGATAGCTTTGAAGGACTGAGAAGCCTTCACCACCACATAGTGAACTAAACGGAAAGTGAAATTTTCCATTCTGACATTGATGACTTAAGTCCTCCAACCACAGCCAGATAACCAGATAAAATATAGACAGCCAGTTAGATAGAGAGGCAGTTAGATAGACAGGCAGCCAGATATACAGCCAGCTAGAAAGACAGACAGTTAGAGAGACATACAGCTAGACAGACAGACAGTTAGACAGAAATAATAATAAATAATAATAATAATAATTTGTTATATTTATAAAGTGCTTTTCAAAACACTCAAAGATGCATAGATAGCCAGGTAGTTAGACAGACAGTCAGTTAGATAGGTAGCCAGTTAGACCGACAGCCAGTAAGCTAGGTATACAGTTAACCAGTTAGAAAGACAGTCGAAACACTGCACAGTGTGTTCACTGTAATAAATCAAAACATAACAAAGGCATAACAACCCTAGCTGGGACAGTCCCAAGCGCGCACTCACACACACACACACACACACAAACACATTCAAACACACACACACACTTATTATGTTCCATTCATGACCATGTCTAACATAAATATGTACCCTTCCCCCCACCTCCCCTAGTGCCCCGTAGGGCGAGCGCGCACGCGCACACACACACACACACACACACACACACACACACACACACACACACTCACACTCGTATCATGTCTATGTGTGTGTGTGTGTGTGCCGCACCCTATAACCCCGAACTTCCCGTCAAACACCCACGCACATTCTCCCTCTCTCCACCCACGCGCCCTCGTCATCTCTCCTTCCTTCCCTCCCGTCTCCCTGCTTTCTTCAGAAATCCCTTCCACCCCCTCTCTCTCCCTCCTTCCCCCCTCCTCCTCCTCCTCCCCCTCCTCCTCCACACATGCGTGGCTCTCCTCCCCCCCCCTCTATCTCCCCCTCTGATCAATGACCTACCTTTACCTCTCCACATTCCTCTCTTCACCCAGCTCTCTCTCTCTCTCTCTCTTTCTTTCTTTCTTTCTTTCCTTCTTTCTCTCTCATGTCTCTCTAACTAGGGGACTTTTTTCTTTGCATCTCATTTGCATCCCAGCTCTGTCCCTTGTGGCCGGTTACACTGGCCCTGTATGTGTGTGTGTGTGTGTGTGTGTGTGTGTGTGCGTGTGTGTGTGTCTGAGCATTGGCTCTTGAAAGGTGTGTAATGAATGTAAACACTACAAAGGACCGTTTAAGCCTGCAGAGTGCTTGTGTGTTTAGGTTTGACATGGGATTTGAATATCTCTCTCTCTTTATATGTATGTAGTATAATGTAATGATGTTCTATGTTTAGAGATGTTTCATCACTCTCTCTCTCTCTCTCTCTCTCTATATACATATATATATATATATATATATATATATACACACACAGTGCAATACACAGTGCAATGCTCTCTCTCTCTCTCTCTCTACATATACATATCCATCCATTATCAGAACCGCTTATCCTATGCAGGGTCACGGGGGGCTGGAGCCTATCCCAGCTGACTTCGGGCAAGAGGCAGGGTACACCCCGGACAGATCGCCAGTCCATCGCAGGGCTAACACATAGACAGACAACCATTCACACACACATTCACACCTACGGACAATTTTAGAGTGACCAATTCACCTGCATGTTTTTGGAATGTGGGAGGAAACCGGAGTACCCGGAGGAAACCCACGCTAACACGGGGAGAACATGCAAACTCCTGGAATATAACTGTTCCTTAAAATATGTTTCACTTAGCTGTCTAATTGGCACTACTTAGGCTACACAAGCTCTTTTAAAAGCACTGATTGTCTACTATCAGTGTAACTTTCAACACTCAAATATTGTAAATCCAAACTCACTATCTGAGTTTGACTCACTGAGCGCTGTTTCGGTAAACCTATGCTTCTTTTTTGTTCTATGCTCAGAACCAAAGATTGAGGGATGGAAATCAACATTTAATAGTATATATATAGTATATACATATATTAATATAAAGTATACTTGAGCAGTAGTTTACCCTTACATAATAGAATAAAATATTGCTATTTTAGGGAATATCTTCAGTAATAAGTGAACATTCTTACTTATCTAAAGGAATAGATGGCCAGAAAAGCAAAGATCATATCTGTACGATTGCATGCAAGGGCATGGAAAGGCATGCTAGGCATAAATTAATTAGACATGAATTATAGGAGGAATGATTTGGCTAGGACATTCACAAGGCTGGTGTGTTAAAAATGTTACAGAAGTTTTTACAACTCATTGTTTGCATTCAATAAAAGCGATAAAAAAATGCCAGTTAAAATAATATTTAATAAGATAATGTGCACCCTAAAAAATAAAGGAAAATTCAATAAAATAGAAAATCCATGCGTAAATGTTTTCAGGGCCTCGCCGTTGACAGAGAGCATACATTAAATGCGTGGACAAGCTTTCTAACCTTAATATTGGATAGGGGTAATAACCATTGAAATATAAAAATTAATAACCCTCCTACAAGTTCACATGACTGGCCTTAACGTTACTCTTGTGGTTATCTCTCGATTTCACGTCAACATTTCAGTGACGTGGCGACTAAAAGAAACGCGTCATTTAGGCACTGTCGGCTTGGCTTCAAACAGAAGTAAAAAAGTTTGGATCCCCAAAATGGGTCTAAAGCTATATAGTTATTGGCTTGTTTAGAGTTACTTTTCAGAAAATAATCAGCAACACCAGGACCGCTGCAGTTAACGCGAACACAACCACGATATAAATGTTAAATGTTTTAAAGTAACGATAGCAAGTACGGGAGACATAAATCATATATGTATTGTTGTGCATCTTTTCAAAAACTAGTTCATAATCTAAATAGCTACAATAGCTAAACATGGCTAACGCCTTCAATCTCATTGACGTAGGCTGACAGGATGGTTGCCAACCTAACGTTAGCTAAAGACAGGTCAGCTAACGACTTGTAGAATTGCTGCTAAAAAACACGTTTTGCTGGCAAGAAACATAAACAACAACATACGTCACTGTCGACTTCGATATCGTTATCATCGTTGTCGCTCATATTTTGGCGAAATGTGTAAGAAACAAGACCAACAGCTGCCAATTCCTAAAGAAAACAACAAGAATAACACTGCAATAACACAACCCGCTACCGTTAGTAGCTAACGAAGCCAAAGCTTGCTACAGAAACGCAAGTGACGGGCAACGGATTCCCTACACGTGATTCGATTACACATGGACAGAAAAACAACAAATACGCATGTGTAGTTGCGAATGGTATCGTGGGTATTTGTGTTTTTGTCCGACTTTTAGCTTCGACAAGTCCATTTTACCATTCGGCAAGGCATTCACTGGAAATTACTATTTATATGATTTATGATATTATTTGGACTATATAGATTAAAAAATGTCTGTAATGTTAGGAGTCCATTCAATAGGAATGAATCACATGAATTGTGTATGTAAATGTATTCTCAAAAGCAATTTACATCTAGGGAGACATTGAATTTAACAGGGATCAGATTAGCCATATATTCAGAATTCCAAATACCTGTGTATTTTTCTTATCCATGTAGTTCTGGGTAACCTCTTTTTTAAAAGGTAGATAAACTCTTCTCGAAGCTTGATGGCGAATTTCTTAACAAAACTGCGGTGACAATGGCTGCAAACACAGGCTCTTCCCTGTGTACTCTGATAGGCCAGATGGTGGCCCAGCTAGGAAGGGGAATGAGTAGGAATGATCTGTTCTCTTCTGTGCCCGTGATGTGCAATACTGTTAGACTGTACGCAACATGTGATACGGTATAGTACAACCAAGTGTGGTGCACCTAAAAATGTGTCACCACATTGTTTTGTTTTTTGTGACCAATGGCAGCAATGTTTGTGGGATTGTGTTTTTAAAGAACACTTTATTTTTGGTAAAAGAGTGCCGTTGGATTTGGCCAGACATATTTGTTTGTAATGTATGTGTGCTGTCTTGATTTGTTGGGGGTATGGAGCGGTGGCAGGGAATGTGGAACCTTTGTTGCGGGAGTCGTTGCACCCCAGTTTGTTCCTTTTGGGGAAACTCCTTGTTTACGTCAGACGGAATCTGGACGTGAATGGCAACGCTCCCGTGTCGTCATTGCTCATACCATTCATATTATTTTTCAGGTTGGTACACGGTGGGATCACCAGGGAGCTAGCTCATATGAAGCTATGTTATTGTATTGTTTCTGTGTCAGTATGTTCTGCCGTCGTGAGGTCTGTTTGCGCTTTTGTGTTTAACTTAGCGAGACTTCGATGGGCCGCGATGTTGGCTAGCGGACTAGTTTCCCGCGTCTGGGAAGTCGCGCGCTAGCTAACCGCTCGTAGATTCACTCGATTGTTTTGTTTGCATTTATACGTTACAATATGCACTGTATTTATTTTTTATAAGACTTGGCATTTATAAGCCACTATGTAATAAGAGTTTAATGTTAATAGGATAAATGTTCATATTTGTCCATAAGAAATGTTTTATACGGAAGTTAATTAAAGAGACGGAATCTGGACGTGAATGGCAACGCTCCCGTGTCATCATTGCTCATACCATTCATATTACTTTTCAGACGTCTTTCCGTTGCGGTACACCCCACACTTGGGGCCCGTAACATATATATATATATACACACACACACACACATATACATATAGATTAGAGTAGATATACATTACTGTAAAAACATATTTTACAACTGGTTACAGTGTAACAGTGAAAATGGATCGTGAGACGACGAGTACACTCTGGACAGATCTCCAGCTCATCGCAGGGTTGATACAGAGACATACAACAATTCACACAAACACATTCACTCCTATGGACAATTTAGGGTCACCACTGAACTTGCATGGTTTTGGACTGTGGGAGGAAGGAGGAAACCGACGCCACTACGGGGATACAGAAAGGCCCTCAGGCTGGGACAGAAACCAGGCCCTTCACACTGCAAGACAAGTGCCAACCACTGCGCCACCGCGCTGCACTGTGTTTTGTCAGATGGATGCCAAAAAGAAACAGAACATTTTGTTGAGCTATAAAAAAGTATTTCCAAAAAGTTTTTCAATGCTGCGTAGATATTTTTTGGGCTTTACATTTTGCGTGTGTGGATTTGTGTTTGGAGTTTTTAGAAAATTAGCCAAAGATTCAGAAAATGTGTTAGAAAAATTGTGTTAAACTGTATGCACTTAACAGAGACCTCTTTCTATGATCGATCAGACGCAATGCCATTACTTTTAGATCTATCCACTAGTCAATTTAAATATCGCTTTTGTCATCCATGGATTTTCACGGTTTGTTTAACTTTTTAAAACGTTCACCCAATTAGTTTGACTTTATTTTTTTTCTTATCAAATAAATATGTTTTAGTTTGACAACACATGCCTCTATTTATTGGGATGCATCGATGATACTTTCAAAATATTAATGCGGTGGGTAAAAAGGACGAGTGTATAATACGCGTATACACGATGATATCAGAGCATGACTTTATCGTAAGTCGTGAGGCTGTGACTGAGCACTTGATAGGAGCCAAAATTAAGAAAAATGTGTTTGCTATACATTATTGAGACTCGGCACAGACCGCTGGTAAGGGAGCCAATCATCTATGTCGTTGCTTTGCATGATTCTACTGGTAACCAATGTGAAGCTGGAATGTTCCCAGGAGTTAAGGGGTGCATGTTTGTTCTTAAGCGCGTAAGTGGACAACCATTGTTATTTGTAAATTTTTTGGTCACCCAGCTAGTTTTACATTCCCGCCATACCAAATATACGAGAGAAAGATGTAACGCTAGCCATATAACGTGACACCTCAATTCGTTAATTCATTGTATTCTTACGTTAGTTGAAAATGCTCTATCCAAATGGTAAGCTAAAGCAGTTAGCTATACAGCTAACATTTACTTAGCTAGCTAAACTAAAAAATAAAACGGGATTCAACGATACAGTTTGCTAACTTATGTCAGATACTGATGATCCCTGACAATGCTTCTTGAATCGGATCCTACAACGTCCAACGAAACCCTATAACTAGGTATTTGTTAATTGTTTGTTCCTTATTTTGTAAGCTAATTTAGCTAGCGTAACCGTCGCTGACACAAGTATAATCAAAGCTGAGTGACTAACTCATTGTTAGGTATGTCGACGTCAGAAAACTCACTTTAGTAACATGCCCCACTATCTACAGCTCATAATTATCATGACTTGAAAACTTTTCATTAGTAAAACATACTAGTTATCTAGATTACAGTAACACCATGCTCCTCATGTATTTACAGAGCGGGACCATCTCAGATGGCAGTCATCCCAGCCGCAATGGCGGAAAGCATTATAATCCTTGATGATGATGATGAAGAAGAGGAGAATGCCATTCACTCTTCCTCTACGACTGTGTCATTTTCTTCTTCCAAGTCCCCAACAAATCACATCACAACATCCAAGATTCAGCAGCCTACCCCAACCCACTTCACCCAGTCACCATTTGCCCCAGCAAAGAAAGAAGGTCACATTCTCCAGGCCGAGAACAAAAGGCTGTTTACTGAGGTAAGAACAACAACCTGGGGCTTTAGGGATCTTGCTGTATTGTCAGAATATAGGTTAGCAACCTGCATCTAGAGAGCCATTATACTTGTGTGTGACAACAGTTATTTTACTGTGGTTGTTGGAAATGTGTAAATATATTTTGTGGTTAGTAATTAAGATGCTTGCCCCAACAGGCTCCTAATTGTTTTACGCCTCACTGTCACATGACATTCCCATTCCATTTTTCTTCTTCACTCTTTCCTCTCTTCCTTTCTTCCTATAACTCGGTCTCTAGTTTGTAGAGTACTGCTCGGCTTTGACCCAAGACTGTCCAGAAGTCATGGACTTCTTGCACACCAAGCACGCCAAGGCCTCTCCCGAGTTCTTGTGTTCCGTGGAGTTCCGGAACACACTGGGACGCTGCTTAACGCGCGCCCAGGCCAGGCGTTCCAAGACGTTTGTCTACATCAATGAACTGTGCACTGTGCTCAGGCAGCATGCCGCTAAGCGCCGGCAGAGCCTCACCAGGGCAGAGCCCAAGCCTTCCACCTCCACCTCATCCTTTTTCACTCCTGCCTCGAATAGGACAATGGAAAAATGGGAAAGAAGGGAAGAGATAGGTAATGAGCTACCATCCACCTCAGGCCTGCAGGAAGCAAAGGAGGAAAAGAAAGAGGCAGAAGAAGAAGAGAGGAAGACTAAGAGGGCCTCCAAGAGACAGGTTGGTATTTACGGTTCTAATATTCTTTCATGTCAGTACAGGTTTGCCCAGCGGCTGAAAGGTCACCTAAGAATAACAATGTAACTCACTCTCCTCCTTCAGATAGCGTACCTGGAGAATCTGCTGAAAATGTACAATGACGAGATCCGCCGTCTGCAGGAGAAGGAACTGAGTGTGGAGGACCTGATGGCCGAGGACTCGGGATACATCCAGGAGCACAAGCTCAAACGAAAGGTCAGCCAGTCTGATTCACCGCATGCTGCCCTTGAACTTCAGCCGTCTAGTTTTATTCGTTGCACTTTCTGTCTGACAATTTAGAACAAGTAATCTCTACAAATCTACTCCATCTGTTACTGTTTAAACTTAGCAGCTAGCCAGTGTGCATTATAGCTTTGTTATGTGGTTTGCTGTCGTGCTTAGTGCCTTTCTTTGACTCAGTGATTTACTTAAAAGAAGTAACTTACTTTTGTGTATTGTATCTCTTCTTACCTCCTCTTTCACTGCCTCCTCCCTTATCTACCGGCTCCCCCATACTTTATCCTCCACTCCAACCCTCCACTGTCTCAGATGATGATGATCTATGATAAATTGTGTGAGCTGAAGGGATGCAGCACCCTGACTGGCCGAGTTATTGAACAAAGGATCCCTTACACAGGCACCCGCTACACAGAGATCAACAAGAAGGTAGACACTTGTCACTTAACAATTTACTAGTACTGAGATTACTGGGCGACGCACAAGGTGTGTTTGTAAATGCACCCAGATGGAATGTTATATTCAGAAGGTGATTGTGCAAAATAGTAAAATTAAATAAATAGAAACGCTTTTGTATATTAACTTTTATATGAACAATTACTTTTTTTTTGGTTATCATCAACGGACAACTATTTCAGTATCTTCTTGGCTGACCGCCCCCTTCTACCCTCTGCTCCTCCTCAGATTGAGCGATTCATCAACAGTCCGGAATCTCAGTTCAACCCCCCGGACTACTCCGACATCTTACGTCACGTCCGCGTCGCCAACGATCGCCACAGCCTGTCTCTGAGCCATAAGCAGATCAACCAGATCGCTGGCGACATCTTCAGGGACGTAGGCATCAGCCTGCAGGAACGGCGCCACCTCGACATGGTTTACAACTTTGGCTCACATCTCACCGACCCTTACAAGCCCAGTATGCTGTAACCTTGTTTTTGTGCATGCATAGTCGGTGGTGTTGTCTCATTATGAGATCGTGAAAATCTAATACGTAAATGGAATTATAATACAAACATTTCACTGTGTTATTCTCTTTTTTTTAATGTGTCTCTTCTTTTCTTTCCCTCCCTTCTTGGCCTTCTGTTCCTTCCAGCTTTGGACCCTGCGCTGTTTGACCGAGCCCTGGCTCGTAAGCTATGCGCCAACAGAGAGTTGGCCCTGAGCAGTCTGGAGGAGGTCATAAGCAAGTACGCCAACAAACAGGACGACACAGAAGAGGAGGAGAGGAGAAAGCGAAAAGAGAAAGATCGACTGAAGAAAGAGGTGGGAAATAGAAAGGGACAGATTTGGCCAATAGTCAAATACAAATGCTTTTGTGTTGTAAGGGAGAATTCTGAGGAAGTTTGTTGTAGGGAGGTGAGAAAAGGGGCGGAGGATTACAAATCTTTAAATGTATTTGAGGGAATACTGTTCTTCCCTACCCAACTCAGACTATTTTCTTTCTCTTTCTTTGTGTTCCTCCTACCTTCCCTGCTGCTTGCCAACACGCTTGTTTGCTCACACATTTGAAAAGAAAGGCTTATTTATAATTGTAAATGCATATCATTGTTTGTTTCTTTGTATGTAATACACCATTGTACATGTAAAGTGTATTCTCTCTCTACCTTAGCTTAAAACGACCGAACAGCTTGATGAAGCAGTGAAGCAGGAAGAAACAGAGGAGGAAAACGGAGAGGTGGAAAAGACCGTAGGAGAGGAACTCGCGGAGGAACAGGAGGATGAAGAGGATGACGTGTCGTCAGATCCTGACATTGAGGAGGAGCTCCAGGCCAGCGAACAGCAAGTTGGACCAGGTTAGGAGGAGGAGGACCACCAGGAAGATGGTTGTGCCTCACATCGTAGAGGGGAATGGGGTTTCAGTCCCTTCCCTAATCAATTGAGTCCCGACAGTTTGCCTCAATCATCATGCCATTTAGATACGTGGTTGAATGTCTATCTGTTCATCGCTTCGTAAAAATAAGTGAGCTAAATCTTGAGGATTACTGTATACATGTATTTTTTGAGTCGAGGAATGTTGATAAAAGATTTGATAATGGTTTATTTCATTTGTAATTTTCTTGTTTTATCAGAAGAAAATGACGATGAGCATGATGAGGTTGAGCAAGCGAATGACACTCAGCCTGAGAAAAACAGTGGGGACAAGCTGTCGTCAGGGCATGAAGGAGGGAACGGAGAAGGAAGCGAAGAGGACGAGGACGACAAAGAGCCGGTACCCGATTGTATCAGTACTGTGTCTGACATGGAGAACCCTGGTATCTCACCCATAGCCGCTGACCTTTCCCCAGTAGACAGCCCTAGCCAATCGGATACCACAAACATAGAAAAGGAAAAGCAGTCATCCAATGACAGCCTTACTACAAAAGAAGAGGCGGTCGTTTCCTCCAATCATGTGCTCGATGTTTCCATGAGAACGAGTGAGTTTACTCGGGACACCTCAGAGCCCTCCCCAGCTGCCCCGACGGTTTCCCTGCCACCGTCGCCGGTGGAGATGACAGACAATGGCACCTGCTGCATACAAATATGTGACGTGAGGTCGAACAGTTGCAGCCCCAGGCCTCCCAGCCCGCGAACCACTCCGAGCAAAAAGAGGAAGCGAGGGGAATTTGAGTCCCCAGTGCTCCTCAACAGAACCACAACAATCTGCACAAAGAGGTATTTTGCCTAGCCAGCCCTGAACCTCAGCCAAACCCCACATGTGACTACACCTAAAGTGTAGTGATGCACATGATCAGAATTATAGCCCATTGGACTCCATATGATGCTTGATCAAGGTCAATTGAGAAAGAAGCGGGCAGTATTGTTGTATAAATTCCTCTCCTCTTTATTCGCCCCCCTCTTAAAACAGTGAGGTAGACATCCCCCTGGATATGGGCGTGGTATGTAGCAGCCCTCGACAGGATGAGTCCGTCAGACCAGAGACCCCTACTCAAAACCTGGTCACCAGCTCCCAATCCCCACCCCCACCTAAGAAGAACAAGGTGAGAGCTCTGCACTTTTAACAGTCCATCACACATGGTTCTCGGTGTCCGCAAGCACTATTCCAAATGTTCTCGTTGGTTTTGTGTTACTAGGTCAACGTCTCGACCCAGTGTGATCCAGATGAGATAATTATCCTGTCTGACTCAGACTGACTCCTTTACCTTCAGCCCCCTGGTCCCATTGGGAGTTTTTCTGTTTCGAAAAAAACCTCCATCTTGTGCCTGCCAATGTGAATAGACATGTTATTAGATGGGAGAGTGAGTGGACATGTGGTGGTCCCACAAACTGGCTATGAACGTGGTAGTTCACTGCCAAATACGTTTACATTTTTATATTTGTGTACATTTTTACAGTTTTTAGCTTTGTAGGAAGTACATAACATATTTAATGTAGAGAGGTTCTTTTCTTGCGTCATTAAGAATTTTGTTTGTTGGGAAAATGTGTTCTATGTGAGAGTGCATTTTTTTGTACTACGGCCTTGAAGCACCTGATTTTCATCTAATTTTCTCACCGGTCTGCATACCTAGGTCTGATCAGTGCCTTACCTTTATGTTTATTGAAGGGTACTGATTTGGTATTGTATGATATTTAGACTCTTGTTTGGATAGGACCGTGTTTTAAAGTGTTGGGTCTCTTTATGGGGTCAAGCTTTCTGACAGAATTGTCGAACGTTTCCGCATGAACATATCAATACAGGGTGATATTGTCTGCTACACTGTGAATGCAATGAATTGGAAGGTCCACTTCAGCATACAACTGGTAGGTGCATTGATTTAGTTGAAGTGACAACACCTCATACATGTTCAGGCTTTCTGCAGCTCCCTTTGTTCTAGTATATTCTAGCAGGTTAAGGTGAGACTATGCACCATCAACGGG
>JAVQJS010129631.1:0-19345 GCA_036024795.1 Galaxias rostratus | reverse complement strand
TGCGATGGATTGGCGATCTGTCCAGGGTGTACCCCGCCTCTCGCCCTAAGTCAGCTGGGATTGGCTCCAGCCCCCCCCGCGACCCTGCATAGGATAAGCGGTTCTGACAATGGATGGATGGATGTATCAGTTGAGAGAATCTGTCTTCGTTGTTTTTAATGCTGATGGGCGCAGAGACCGAGCGAGGGCTATATACCTTTCATTAGGAATTACTTTTGTGACAGACACTCAAGTGTCAGGGGAACGTGAACACACCTACACAAATATAATCAACATTGCAAAGACATCCTTTGTGAAGTTAACTCAACTGATATATTTTCAGAAAGCATACATCTGAACATTTTATGGTTTGTTTTGTAACACATTTTAAACGCATTTAATAAAACGTTTTTTTAATAATTTTCTTTTCCCTTTTAATTAATTGTTTATTTGAGGATCTGTCTGGGCTCTTGTTAATTTCTTCCATTATTGTTGGGTGTATGACTTAATGTGGTGGTTAAATAACGTGGAATCAGTGATGATTCAACAAGTTAATGCCAGGTGGAATTCTTCCTGCTTTCCCTTGTGATTGACAGTTACTACTGGGAGAAAAATCTGACCCTGGAGTGATTTGTCTCCAATCATTTGAAACAGCATCCTGGAACAGGATAAAGACTTCATGGAGTGCAAGGCAAGTAAATATACTATATCTTTATTCAATTAACAGGAACCAGAAAACCCGCATGCACACACACACAAACACACACACACACACACACCGGCAAGTTGTTCCTTTTGGTTTTAAGTGCTGATAATGCACATTGAAAAAAATAGACAACTATGCCAACTCCAGTGCAGTTCTATGCCCTCCAGCCCTGCCAGTCTTTGGCTGTGAGTATCTTGAGCAGGGGTATACTGGACGTTATTTTGCCCACAAATTTAATAAAAGCTGGTTATTTATCAGGTCAGCTTAGAGGGACCTAAGTGAGCAAAGCTGTAAAGCTTTAAATGAAACCAGCTGTGGCTAAAATTGAATCACTCTAGTTGAGTAATGTGAAAAGCAAGGGCAGTTTAGCAACTCATTGAGTAGTCTACTGCTGCCCAATCAAACATGCATCCACTATCTTGCGTCCCCATCAAACTGTCTCGGCCCTAAGGTGGTGTGATTGCATTCCCTTTTGTACTATTTATTTATTCTTTCACTCCTCTCTTCTCTTCATTCCTTTTGCATTTTTTTTCTTTGATTTGTATGTGTGTATGTTTTGTGCGAGGATGTTTCCTTGTGCTTGCTTGAGGAGTGTGTGTGTGTGTTCTGAGGTCATGGCTTGGCGATGGAGGGTCACCAGGGTGTTGGTCAGGCATGTGCATCCCCGGTTAGCCATCCAGGTCATAGATCCGGGGCCAGGTGAGTTTAGGACCAACGTCTTAAACATATGTCTGGGCACTTGGCCTTTTCAAGAATGTGTGTGTGTGTGTGTGTGTTTTAGTAATTCCTCAGAGCCTTCTATAGGGGCCTCACCCTAGTGTCATGTCCATGAATCAGAAACAGTGTTAATGATTCAAACAGCCTTCACACTCCACACATATATTGTCAAAGTTCCTATTTTTTCGTTAGTTCCTTTGTTTCTTTTAGGAAAAGCGTTGCATATTACCTCTACCTACTTTATCAGATGTAAGCAGATTAATCGTTATTTGTAATCCTTTATTTAACCAATTATTGCCGTTGATAATGAAATCTTTTTTTTTTGTGAGACAGATCTGGCCAAATTGGTAGCAAAACATGTAACAGAGAAATACAGAGCACAGTACAAATAGATTACAAAATTGGTTCCAAACACCTCTTTTATTAAAACAGTTATTTCAAGATACTTTCTTCAACTTTGTTTTAGAATGTTGTAGGTGTAAGTTAAATGCACAATGATAATACATAATAATACAGGGCTGTAATTGAAATATTTTTAAGAATAGAATTCAAAACTTACTCGGCATACACAACTTTGGACTATGCCAAAAGCAAAAAGCGACATACAGACTGAAACCTGTTTATTTCTTCTTACGACCTGAGCTGGAAAACAGATCATGACTGAAACTGAAAGTATGACAATCAAGAATTAAGGGATGATTCGTTTATCTCAAGTGAAAATAAGTGCTTTCTCGTCTGCAGGCAATCACAGTGTGTGATGAGGGAGGCAGTGAGAGGCCTGTCAGCACTCATCTCAGGACCAACAAACACCACACACACTCTGACCCCAGCTGTCCATCAGCCAGGCCCCCACCCTGGCTCATACAGCCCTTGGGTTTGAAATGGAAGCAAAATTAGGTATAGGTATATAGATATATAAATAGAGAAAAGAGCCCGATGCAAATACAGAGAAGAGGACAGTGTTAGGGACAGAGGGAGCTATTTTGGCCCTATCAAATACAGACACATAAATCACACAGCTTTGTAGGAAGAGATGTAAGATATTCTTTTTCTCTCTTCTTCCCCTGACAGAAGGATGGATGTTGCTCGCCTTTGCTCATTTCCTGTATTTGATAAGTTATCATCCTAGGGAGAGAAGAGAGATTGAACGGTAGAGAGAAAGAACTCCGAAGGAGACAAAGGGATGCTCTCTGGCGGGTGTATCGGATGGCGGATGGGATGACTAGTGGATATGGTTAGGAATAAGGGAGGAAAGAAAAGAGTGATTTAGTGCTGATCTGTGCTCTCCTCTTCTCTTCTCCCTGCCCTAGGTCTTTCATGTCTTAGCCCAGGGTCGACCTGCTTGCTGCCCCAGATGGTGCTGTCTGTCTGAGTTGCCCTCCACAGGATGTGCCCCTCTCACCCCTCGTACCACAGACCTACTCGCTTAATTGATTTCAGGGAGCAGGCCTGCTTGCTCACAAACACACACACACATACAGTACACCCCTCGCAGCTTGGCAGGGTCTGCTAGCGGCACACACACACATACATACATGCACACGGCCTGCACTGACCTGTCAACGCTAATTCAATTAGAGACGCGGGTGTGTGACTAACTGCAGAACCATTGAATGTTTTACCATATGCACCACACACACTTCCTTGCCAGATCACTTAACACACGTTAGCGCTCATGCACACACACACACACACACATACACACACACACACACAAACTAAGTAAGACAATTACATTTATCTGCATCATAATTGAGATGTGATTTCAGATGCATAATGTATAAGCTTGCATTAACCACAAGTCCTCTATCTTCCACTTGCTCTCTGCCCTGTTGTTAACTGCGCAGAGAACACCTTATTAACCCCTGCAAACCCGCAGCTCCTAAGCCAAGCCTGAAACAGATTCTGCAAATGGGCCTTGATCTTTATTATACTGTACGCCGTGTTAGAGGGACAGTCAAACAGGCTCCAGCGAGCGGAGGGACAGGGCACCAGGCTTGCCCACGTTCACAGGGCGTTAGGTTGTAAGAGACATCAGAGAGGCTGATGAGGTGAGGAAAGGGTCGCTCAGCGATGAGGTCAACGGAGTCAATGTCAGAAGATCAGGTGCGTGCACGTGTGTGTCAAGAGCTCTTGAAGCTTAAAGATTGTGTGCTGGGACCTTATTTATTTTGAGTGTGTTAAGGGGAAGTGGGACTGATAGGGGCAACTGTTACACAGAGAGTGAGTGTGTCAGGCAGTAAAACCTGATTAGAAGCAGCGTTAACACATATGACAGGAAGCGCTAGTCAAGAGGTGAATGGAAACTGGGGGAAGCCCTGGGCTGAAGCAATTAGACACACACACACACACACACACACACACACACACACACACACACACACACAAACACACACACAGATGGAAATGGGGAAAACCCTGGGTAGTAGCGATTGGTCACACATGCCCATCGATACCCAAGCAGAACCAATCAGCTTAGCTTCCTGTGTTGACCTGACCTCTAGCAGACAATAATTGAATGTTTCAGACAGGAGTTTGTCTGGAAAGAATTTAAAGACAGGTGAGGGAAAAAGAACAGTAGTAAAGAAGAGGCTATGTTCTTCGTCACTTTATAGAGGAGCATTACATTGGGAAAAAAGGACACAATCACAATCAACACAACAGCTACTCTTAGCATGACCAATAATCTTGACACAACCCGTTAATGGTTGCGACAGAGACGTCTCACCATGTTGACGCAGGCACTGGTTTACCTCATGAGTTTAGTCAGCGCGGACATGCTCACCTCTCTGTGGAGCTCTCATCAACTCTCTCCCCCTGCCACACCACACCGAGGGGGGACTGCCGTGCAGGGACTAGACCACCAGCCCAGCGGATCCCCACCTGTCAGCAGCCACAGCATGGCTAGGAACCATGGAGAAAGTGCTGACAGCACTGGAGGAGAGAGCCACCAAGTCTCACAACCGGCACAATGTCACGTACGTGCGCTATCTCCCGCAGTCCTGTGCGTGCACACACACACACACACACACACAAACACACGCTGTCCATTGCACGTCTCAAACGGTAGCTGTCCCCAGCACATCTGGAGGACGCATCAAGCTAACACAAATACCCACATTGATAGAGAAACATGGGCAAAATGTATTTCTGATTTTAATTTATTTTAAATATTCTCTTAGCTTTAGCAAGGCTAAAAAGAAACAGCTTTCCTGAATGGCCAATCTCTATCTTAAAAGATAAACATATCTGTTTATCTCTGTAGGCTTCTGGCTCGGAGCCAAAAGCAGAAGAATTTCCCGTGCACACATGATTGACAGCTGCTGGAGCCTTGGGGTCATAGGGAATTGGGAGGGCTTCCTGATCCCTCTAATGCCCATCTGATGGGCTGGTAGAGAAACAAAAACATGTGCAGACTTCTACTTTCACTCAAACACACACCAAAAGGCAGACTAACCTGTTGGCAGTAGGGCTGTTGGAGACCTGTCTGCCAGGGCCAACTGATTAATTGGGTGCCTGTGTGTCTAATTGTGACCTGCTGAAGATGTCCAAAATGATTGTGTGTTCGTGCTCCTGAGACGACTGATCTCTGAGGTAAGGCAATGTGTTCTTCTATTTTACAGATCTGCAGGGCGTGTGGCAGAGCGAGTCGGACGTGTGTGTACAAACGCACAGACCACACCTGTAATGGCTCCCAGCTGAGTTTAGCCTTCCCCAGAGATCTAATGGAGGGCTGGTTGGTTGTGTGTGTGTGTGTGTGTGTGTGTGTGTGTGTGTGTGCAATGAAGCGCCGGCATGTGAGTGGCAGAGGGTCGCTTCCTGTACAGGTGACACCTTTGACCTTTCATCTGTTCTCTGTTGGAGGAGAGATTAGGAGAGAGGAAAGCTAGGGAGTGAAAAAAATATACATGAAGCGGAAAAGGTGGGATTCATCCTGCAAGACAGCACATGGAGACTTTCAAAGAGAAGATGTTAACAAACTCTTTAATTACTTTCAATCTCAGGAGATGTCGAAAATTAGATTTTCAAAAGCTTAAAAATCAGGTAAGAAATTAAGTTAATATATCCCTGTCAACATTCTTCATAGAGTAGTTATTTTCACACACTCATTCATGCAGGCAATAAACAAACAATTTAACAAACGTAACAGTAATATAACCTTTTTAAAACACAGGAAGGGGAATTGTCTGAAACTAATCAGAAAAGTGAATCGCTTTGAAATTAACAGGCTACCATCAAATGACACACTTTCACATACGGACAGCTCGTAGCATTACATTGCCTTAATGATACATTAACAACTTTCAAAGTTATTAATGCAAATTATAAATATTAAATAATTATGTGTGACATAAACACGTAACGGATTTTGAGCTGGGGAGCGAGCTACATAATGTTGTTGGGTAAAAAATCAGAGAACGGTATCATAGCTTATAGCCTAGAGCACTCCCTTTCTGCTTTCTTCCCAGCACAGCCAACGTAAATATAAAGGAAAGTCTTTCACAATACAGTATCCACTAAGCACAGTGCCAGTTCCATTTATTGTCCTTAAATCCCCGCGTCTTCTCCTCCTTGTTCTATACCTGGTCCCTGAGTCTGGCCAGCCTCTGAGAAAGCTCATCCTAGTGTGACACACACACACACACACACACGCACGCGCGCGCACACACACACACACGCACACACACACACGCACAAAAAGTCATTGCAAAAGAATCCCGACAAGGGGCAGTGCCTTTTAGGCAAAGATGTCTGTGTGCAGTTTGAAACAAATGAGTCAAATGTGTGTGTGCTCCATACATACCTGTTCTGTTGATGCCACACTAGCAGCCACCACTGAGCCAGTCTCGCCCTGAGGTAGCTCCATATTTAAATCCAACCTGAGAACATCATTATACATTACCCTGTGACTCTGTGTCTAAAGAATGCTTAGCAAGAGGGGCTCCTCTCACATCAGCAGGAGTTGCCGCATGTTTGTCCGTGACATTGGTCATAAGAACAAACTCACCCTGCTTCATCTGCCATTTCATGCATCAGTGTATCCACTTCACTCTGTGAGACATAGGGGCAACATTATTTTCAAAAATACTAAAACATTGGCTAGAAATAACTTTCCAAAGAAGTATGAATTAGCGTTGGGCAATCAGGCGATGGATGACTGGGTCCATAATTTTAGCACGATTGTTGGGGTGACTTTATTCATTTAATTTTGCTGATTTAATTATCTGCCTCCTTGTGAATTCAACCCTGTAAATAATCAACCTAAAAAGCACAATTTAAAGCTTGTGTAAATAGGAATGCGCAGTTAAGAGTTGGGCAATATTATGCACGCTTTTGTTTCACTGACTTCAGACGAGTCAGTCGGAAAACAGGGCAGTGACTAAATTAAAAGGGGCCGCTTCTTTGTGTTACCATAGAGTGACTAGCACGACAGTGCATTTGGAAATGCTAGAGCAAACTGGCAGTGTTCGAATCATTAGCCGGCACTATACATATGCTCAGACGGCAGTATGCTTCATTTAGGTCCTTTCTTTAAAACCAAAATAATCCCAGATAGGGGATTTTTTTTCTTGTTACAAGCTCTTCTATGACTGCATTTGCTATAAATAGCATAAAGAACTGGGGAAAGCCCCTATGCATACTTCACACCTACACTACGCGAATATTATGACAATCGCTGGTTGTAATGCAGGTGGGAGATGGTTGAAAAATGTTAATATATCGCTTAACCCTAGTATGAATATGTACACACACTGTGTGTGTATATGTGTGTGTGGCTGGGTGTATGCTTGCCTGTGGTGTGGTCAGAGTAGTAGTGTTGCCCATAGTATCCTCCATCTGCGCCGTTTGGACGTCCAGAGTCTCAAACTGGTGCTCAAACTTATCCATCAAGGCGGAGATCTACAAGAAAGGATATATGTCATAGCCTTCTAATAAGTCCACCTCTCTTAACATTACCTTCATTTTAAAGTGGGATGTGCACGCTCCTTACTTTCTCCAGATTCATGCTCTTCAGTGTGGAGTCCATCGATTTCACCACTCCAGTCATCGATTTGGTGACCTTTGGTATACACATATTTTATTATAACTAGCCTAGATGCTATCTTTTGCACACTGTTGTTAGGTATCATGGTATTTTTGCTCAGTGACAGACGCGGAGAGCTGTAGAAGGACAGGGTGTACATGCGTCTCCTACCACCAGGTGTCCTTCTACCCACCATCACTAGGCACTCATTTACTAAATTAAGCTGTTTCTCTGAGGTTCAATATCATCGTTATGCTGAAGAGCATTCTTAGTTATATCTTTCGGTTATAAAATAAGTAAAAACTTACTGAGCAGTTGTTATCATTGCTTGAATTCAAGGACTTTTCTGCTTACTTACAAATATGTAGTTTTCAAAACAAGCATTTATATTAACATAAGCAACACCAACACTGTTTCACGATTATGCCTATGTTAATACAGGTTTTTCTTTTTACATCTAAGGTCAACTAAAAAGTTCCTTATTCATTTATGACAAAAAATAGATCTGTATTTCACCTGGTTCATGGTGACAGCGGTCTGGACTCTGGCAGCCACAGCGTCCACACGAGCACTCATCCTCAGAAAGTTGATGGACTGATTCTTCTGACGGATTGCATTTTCTGCATGGATACGGGCTACCTCCATGTTGCCCTTCTGAATAGCCTGGGAGAATAAGATGTGTGCTATGAAATAGTATATAAGTTAAAATAAAAATGTGAGATTTGATCTAAACTTACATTCGATGTGTTATGCTTTAGGTGGAACCAAGTGTGTCAGGTGTGGGCTTTTTGCAAGTGCATAATTGTTACCTTTTTTACTTTGGCTTTCTCTGTCTTTTCTTCTTTATCACATCTCTTGGAATTTCGCTGCAGCTCTTTGGCAGCAAATTTGAGGTTGAACAGGTGTTCTTTGAGGTTTATTAAGGGCAGTAATAGTAGGACAAGTAAGACATTGGACATAGCTTTAGAAACCGATAGAGGAGCCCAGAAGTTAAGTTCAGTTCAGTTCACCTAAATCACTTAAAAATTAAATATGTTAGACGCTTAAAACAGGTACACAAACTGTTTTACTCAATGTGTTTTGCCCTTCCAATCAAATTAAAAAGGCCGTTGAAGAGAAGGTAACCCTTACATGGACAAATGCGTGTTTCCTTTGCAAAGCTGTCGGATAAACATTAAAACGAAAATTATATACCTCCAATTAGCCTGTTGATACGACTGACAAACTAAAGGTAACTACTACTTCTACTGACATTGTGATACTTTGGGCATGATTAACATTCTTTGGACTGTCCAAAAACAAAACAAAAAATACTTAATGGGCAAAATAATTTTGACAAGTTCCTCGACATTGTTTAGCAACAAAATGTATAAGAACAAGCCGAGAAGTAACCTAGACCCAGGTTTAAAATTTCTTTCAATAGAGATTAAAATGTATTCCTTCCTTCTTTCTTTCTTTACGTTAAACCTATGACTAGTTCAAGTAATGCTAAATAATTCATTATTGGGAGTGGGGTACCAGTTTCAGCTACACTTACTAGCTATCAAACGTCAGCTGTGGGTAACGATCTATTTCTAATACCTTCACGTTACGTTTATAAAACAAGTTTACTGAAATATTAGCTAGCTACACAAACTTTAACATGCTGACATGTTGTGAAAAGTTTGGGTTATAACCCGAGTAAACGTTAGCAAAGTTACCCGTTGGCTAACATTGAGGCGAGCTATCTAATAATAGATAGGCTCGCATGAATCGGTTCAGGCTGTCTCAAAAAAAGGATACTCTCCATAGCCGACATGCTGTAACGTTAGATCTGTCTTCTTATGACAGGTCGGTGGGTGTAAAGGTAGTAATTTTGTGACCAGATAGAGATGGTAAAAAGCTAATTATTTGTTCTTGTTTTGGTTCTTGGATATATTTCCTAACACTTCCGGCTACATTTTATTGACGTCATATTACGATCGCGCTATTCGAGGGCGTGCTTGCCTGCTACTCGTACGTCACGACTGTTCCGTAGCTCAACTGGGCGCGTGTCGGTCCAAGGCAGACAAGTTACAAAAATAGATTGTGCTATCAGTCGGTAATAGTACAGGTCTTGTGACGTCATTCATATTTTTGGATAGGATTAAGTTGACCTTTCAACTGTCTTTTTTTGTGATTCAGTGATTCAGTGGTCGTGATTCTTCACTCTGCATTGAAACCATCTATAAGTGTATCTCATGGGAACGGACAAGTGTTTGTTCTATAAATTCTAGGCCCAAGTTGCTCTTGAAACGATAATCAGAATAGAGGGTCATAAGAAAAGGACTGCAACATGGTTGAACAAAAAACAGCTAGCCTCAATCGGTGAAAAGGGACGTGCAAATCGGCTCTCAGGTTGGGGGACGTTGACTTGGGTGTTGGAAATGGGCAGGGAGAGGATGATTTACTTTGTTACCTAACAAGGCAATGACTCACCCAATGCCTCAGGTTATGCTTAGGAATGTATTTTTGAACTCACAAGTTGCCTATACCAAAATAGTTTATGATTGTATTTCAATTCACATTTTGCAAGAAACAACACAAAAAACGTTACTCATGTTACATTATGCCTGAAATATTAAGCCTGGAGAGGTAGCCTAGAGCCAACTCTCACTAGATCATTTTTACTTGGCATTTACTATGATACATTATTACGATGGGCATTTCCATTTTGCATTACTATGTTTGGACTGGGTGGCAGTCTTGAGAATGCATGTATGCAGACCCCCTCAGCATCTCTGACACCTGTTAACGTTCCATGCCCCCGCACCATTGTTGTGACTAGGAGTGCGCAGCTGGACCACCCCTAACGGGATGACGAGCGGCAGGTCGCTATGGAAACTGCGTTACGCTCTGGGCTGAAAGGGAGAAAACAAGAGCGAGACACTGAATCCTTTTCATTTCAGCACCACGCGCAGCTAGGACAGCGCCTGTGCGCTCAGTTGAATTAAGCTGAATGACCGCAAAGAGACTTGATGCGGAGGGATAGCTAACAACAACTCAAGTTCAGTCGTGACAGGACTCAAAGTTTGAAAGACCATAACATAGAACTCTTGACTTGGCTTTGGGTAAAGATCTTACAGCGCCACGAATCGAGATTTTCTATCCCACCTGGAGTTGCAACAGGTGAGCTTTATCAGTTTAGCTGTAGAATTCAAATTTACAAGCTGGATGCTAGTGTTCGATAATGTCATTACAGACAAGGCAGTCTGCTCGTCAATTGCTTTACCTCGAACAGGCATAAACAGACTACTGAAGTGCAGATTTGATTTTGTAATGCTTAGCAAACTGACCTACAGCAATGGCTAGTCATTTAATGTCAGTACGTAAATCGCAAATTAGCGGAACAATAATATCTAGTTGACATTATGCAGATCTGTTGGCACGCAACCATGTAAGTTGACTTATTGAAAAGAGACATATTTGAAGTCTATACGTAGGAATTGCAAAGCTTGTTTTGGTTTGCTGTGCGGGGAACAGTTTCCCATACAACCATGCTGCCTGCCTACAGCTTCTAGCCGATGCGCGCAGATGCAGAGGGGCGCATAGTCAATGCACGCGGATGACTCACTCCGAGTTGTTCGAAGGAAAGAATGAAAGGGGCGGAGAGAAACAGGAGGTAAAGAAAAACAAAACCCCGCAGTGTCGCCTCTCCTGCTCGTTTTGAACCTTATTTCTCTCTCGCCCCTCGTTTTCTTCACTCGAACATTTGTGTTTTGCATCTTCTGGCACGTGTTTGTCCCCCCGTGTTTATTTAAATTTAACACATCTTTGCAGTCATTTTTCTTTTCACAAATGTTGCATAGTAATCAAACTGAACCCTCTACAGGACATCCCTTTATGTTAGAGGGGTTAATAATAGTGCGCAAATTGTAAAAACACGCCACTACTAGCTATTGTTTATAGCCTCTCTGTTATTATGCTGCTGTCTCAGAAATTGTAACTATTAATACGTCCTCATTCAGTTTCTCAGTTATTCATACTGAACATAATACATAACACAAAAAACAGTTAACTTTGTACATGCACACTCTGCATTTGTTTAAATAACTAATTGTTCTGTTGCTGTAAATTGATCAGTCTGATGTAGACTTTAATTACTTATGTGTGAGTTAATATATGTGTTTTCTGTGTTATACTCGCAAAATTATATACAGTATATGTTACATAGGTGCCATATGCCTCAGATAGGCAAATAGGTATTACACTTCAGTGGGTGTGGGTGTTATTGTTCGTCTAGTGCTCTATAGCCCGAAGCACAAAAACACATAATTGAACCATTTACAGAAACATGTGTGTCTGTAATTAGTGACGTTGGTGAGAACAATGCTTTCTGCTAACGATGACTCACTCAGCTTAACCCTTGCAATGCTTACGGATATGGTCTCAACCAACACAGTTAGTCTGTTTATTTTTGTTCAATCGTGGTTTTTGCATTTCATTAACAGTTGTGTGTAAAATTCTCATGTTTTATTATTTTCAGGAATTACCCTGACTTGCTGAAGTGTAAATGTCAGCATTAAAGATGTAGCCTTACAACTTGGTGGAAATGAATACATTATTTCATAATAGAAACAAGACAACTTTATTCCAAAAATACAAACTTCTCCCTGCATGTTTTAAGTGTCTGATTAATAAACCCAGCTGGGTGACCACGTACGGAAAACATTTATTCATAACTCTTGCATTCTGCCTGTCAGCTTGTCAAAACAGCAGTTACATTAGCATTTTTGAGAATCTGTCAAGCAAGCTGTGACAAACAGACAGCTGACAGGACAGGCAGCGAACATGCGTGCGTGTATGTGTGTGTGTGTGTGTGTGTGTGTGTGTGTGTTTGTGTGTGTGTGTGTGTGTGTGCGTGTGTGTGTGTGTGTGTGTGTGTGTGTGTGTGAGTGTGTGTGTGTGTGTGTGTGTGTGTGTGTACACAAATGCATGAAACCAGGGGAAGTTGAACGGTTAGAATGATAACAGCATATTTTTCTCCTTTAATCCATTCCCCTCATCCAGCAAAATGTCTGAAGTACGATCCCTTCAGCGGTTCCATAGCTTATCCGCTGAGCAGGTGGAGGTTCTTGATCAGGTTCTGTCTGAGGTGGTTCCCATCCACGGCCGCGGAAACTTTCCCACGCTGGAGCTTCGTCCTCGGGACATCATAGCGGCAGTGCGGTCCAGACTACAGTCTCAGGGCATCGTGGTTAGGGATGTACGTCTGAACGGCTCCACAGCCAGCCATGTCTTAGTCCGGGACAATGGGACTAACTACAAAGACTTGGACATCATCTTTGGAGTGGACCTTCCCAGGCAGGAGGACTTCCAGGTACACCTGCTGTAAAATTGTGTCCAATTAATTTGACAGTAATTATTTGAAGTATATTAATTCAATTATTTTACTGAAACTTTAATAACAAAAGTACAAAAGTAAAATCATAAACACAGAATGTTAAAACGTTTTGGAAACAGATAGTCGAAGATACTTATCTGCCATCTTTTAATTTTCACCATGGAATAATTAGGAAACTTTACAACGTTTAATATTTAAGATCAGATAGGTCTGCAGTTCCTAAATAACAGTAGAATTGAGTTCCTATAGCCGTGTTATATTTTGCAAAAATATCTTTGTAGGTGATCAAGGAGTCTGTACTTGCCTGCCTGCTGGACTGCCTGCCTGTCGGGGTAAACAAAGAGAGGATCAGCAGCTCTACCATGAAGGAGGCTTATGTCCAAAAGATGGTTAAGGTATTCACTGAACAGGACCGCTGGAGCCTTATATCCCTCTCCAACAACAGTGGTAAAAATCTGGAGCTGAAGTTTGTGAGCACTCTCAGACGACAGTTTGAGTTCAGCGTTGACTCCTTCCAGATAATTCTTGACCGAATGTTGGAGTCTTACCTGCAAGCGGAAGAATCACAGCAAGCAGCCAATATGCTAGGGCGTGAATGCTGTGGTTTAGCCAATCACAGCAAAAAGGCCCTGCCTCCTCCGGCCCCCGCCAGTTCTGTTGACATTCTGGTCAATTCAGAAACAGAGGGGTCCAGTGATAAACGCACGGTCAGTGATGAAATGGCCCAATTGGACAGTACAGAAAACCTTTACAAGACAAAAAGTTCAGATCCTGAGGCAGACTCAGATAAGAAAACGCTTTCCGACGAGAAAGACCTAGCAGAATTGCCATTACAAATGGCAACTGCAGAACAGAGCAAACTCTCCGACCAGACAGAACAGACAGGTAACTGTGAAGAGGCACACCACTATGATGAAACAGATTCCCCGGACACGAAAGAAACCTCAGACCAAGAGGATGCATCAGACACAACAGAGCACACAGGACCAATTAAACGTTTCAAACCTGAACAGACAGGACATTCAGATTGTGTGAAACTCTCAGAACCAACTGGACATCTGGAGCTAACAAGAGACTCAGACCCGACAAAGCAGTCTGACTGGACGGAACCCTCAGTTAGGACAGAACCCATACATGGTGAAGAACACTCAGACAAGACAGGATCAAGTAAGAGTTTTAGCAAGAGTGAGATTCCCATTAATTCAGGTACACAGACAAAAAAAAAAGATAAGTATAGAGAACCAGAGAAACCAGAAGAAATAGACAAAAAGACAGAAATACAGCAAGACACTGACACGCCATCCAAATCTATGACTGATTATATTCCCGCCATGGATACAGGCCTCTCCGTCTCTTTGATATCATATACTCCTTCAGATGACAACACACAGGCTACTGAGGCCCAGAACACACTAAAGACACAGAACACAGAGCACACGCACGACTCGAACCCCATGTCAAACACAGCACTTCAGGACTCCGAAAATACAGTGAACACAGTAAACACAGCCGACACTCAGGTAATGCCGCAGGCCGAGCCTAGCCGGATGGCAGACAGGAACAGCCCCTCCCCCCCTCCCAGTAAGGCCCCCACTAGACTGTCACTAATGGTGGTGCTGAAGCACTCCTCCCCCAAACCCCCAAGGAGGATGTGTAGGAAGGTCAGCCCAATTCCTTATTCAGCCCCAGACCCAGACCTTACTCTGACTCTAGGCCAAAGAATCGTGTCAAGACCTGAGGATAACGAAGAAACGGGCCCTGGCACCGAGGCTAGCAGCGGTCCTACGATAGCTCACAGTTCAAATTACGTTAAAGCCCCTTATGCTGAGCCAAATATAGACCCCAGTCCAGAATCAGACCTGGAACCCATTGTGGCTTCCAGTCCAGCAGCTTACAAAGAGCATATGGTACCTCACATTCCAAAACCTAACCTAAGACCTTTCATAGCTCCAATTCAAGAAATTAACCGAGAACTCTTTTTAGCTCAAATTCAAGAACCTGGCCCTGAATCGATCATAGATTCTAGCCCAGAAACTAACCCAGAACCTATCATACCTCCAATTCCAGAACCTAAGTCAGACCTTCTAGCTTCTAGGTCAGAACCTGGCACAGGACCAATTATAACTAATAGCTTAGAACCTACCACACCTCCTATTCCAGAACTTAAACCAGAACAAATGTTAGCTTCTTTCCTAGAACCTACCCCAGTATCCATTATACCTCTCATTCCAGAACCTAAACCAGAACCTACTATACCTTCCATTCCAGAACCTAAACCAGAACCTATTTTACCTTCCATTCCAGAACTTAACTCAGAACCCATTATCGTTCCTAGCGCCGAATATAACACAGACCTTATTATAGCTCCTAGTCCAGTACTTGAACCTGCCCCTATTATAAATCTGATTCCAGTGACAGCCCCAGAACCTTTTATAGTACCTAGCCCAAAACATAAACCAGCACTAATTATTGCCCTACCCAGCCCAGACCCTGAGATGTCCCTTAGTACAGCCACCAGCACAGAAGATACTACTTCCTCCAGCGCAGGTTCAAGACTAGAACCAGTGAGGGTCTCTGGACCAGAAACTAGATTGGAAACCCAAACAATCTCTGGCCCTGACGCCATCCCTGAATCCGAGACTCTCCCCACTACACAGCCTGAAATTATTCCCAGCCATATCATAGTTTCCAGCGCAGGCTGTAACCAAACCGAAAGCCGTACAACACCTACTAATGCAGACCATGTCCCCACCTGTATATCCCCCCCTTTAACCTCTAGCATTAGTATTAGTGCTAATCCCGACACCGCCCCTGAACTTGGGTCTGACTCCCCAACCAATGCCTGGTCTACTCCCCCACGTGAGCAGCCGGGCTCTTTGTTACTCACAGAGACCGAGGTGGGCGGCCGTGCCCCCACAGATACCCCATATTCGGATGAAACATCAGCCAAGGCCCCCGAGGACCCAGGCTCCCCCCAAAGAGAGCCCAAGCTTTCCAACTCGCCAGACCAACTGGTGCCTCGCCCACGTACGCTGGCCTTGCATAGCCACACTCTCTCTCCCCGCTCCGAGGCAGAGCTGACGGAGGGTGACCGCCAAACAGACCAGCACACTGTAGAACAATCCCTGTCTACACAGCACCGTTCCCCTGCCATTTCTGGCCTCGCCCCTCCCACACTCAGTATCTCCCCCCGCCCGCTCTGCTTCCCTCGGTCCCCGAGCCTCAGCCCGCCCCTCAGCTACAGCCCCCCTCCCCTCAGCTTTAGCCCGCCGTCCTCGTGCTTGAGTTCCCCCCCTTACCTCACTCCACCCATGCTCAGTCTCAGTCCTCCCCCTTGCCACAGCCCTCCCTCCCCCTGCCTAACCCCTCCACTCCTTTGTCTCACCCCACCGGTGGAGTCAGAGCAGTCTGTTGCTCAGGTATATTTAGACTCCGAGCCTTTGATACAGAATACCGTTATCGAGGACCAGGTGGCTGAACTTCGCCTTCAGCTGCCGGTTCCTCACCTACGCAACAAAGAACTCCCCCTCTCCCCCCTGGCAGGACCAATGGCTCAAAGCCCTGCCTCGGAACCCATCCCTCTGCTCAGACAGAACCATGTCTCCGCAGCTCCAGAGGACTCCAAACCAATCAACCCTGCCCCGGAGAGCCGCGAGGCTCCAAGGGTGACCGTGGACACGTCTGAGCAGAGCAAAGCTCCGACGCAAACATCCAGCAGGGTCCCCACGGTGGAGGTGCTAGCCGAGAGCATGTACGGGGACTTTGAAGCGGCCATGGACCACCTGCGCTACAGGCTTATCGCCACCAGGAACCCCGAAGAGATCCGCGGTGGAGGCCTGCTGAAGTACAGCAACCTGCTGGTAAGAGACTACCGGCCGGCCAGTGAGACACAGATCAAGACGCTGGAGCGCTACATGTGCTCGCGCTTCTTTATTGACTTCCCCGACGTGCAGGAGCAACAGCGCAAGATCCTATCCTACCTGAAGAACCACTTCATCGGGGAGGAGCGCAGCAAATACCAGTACCTGATGACACTGCGACGTGTGGTGGACGATAGCACTGTGTGCCTTATGGGCCACGAGAGGCGCCAGACCCTCAACATGATCACCGTGCTGGCGCTCAGGGTGCTGGGCGAACAGAACATCATCCCTAACACTGACCACGTCACCTGTTACTACCAGCCTGCCCCTTACCTGGCTGAGCACAGCGCCCCCTTTATGGCTGAAGCCAGCTACTGCAGCTACTATATTCCCCAGGGGGGGTCCACTCTGCTCTACCAACCCTACCCTTTACATCTTCATACACAGACTGGACTTGTTTAGCCCACACTCACATTTATGCACACACACACTCTGCCAGAGACTTTGAAAATGAATGCAGGGATAAACCATTGCATCCTTCTGTGATAGACTAGTGTGGGTCAAATTGAGTGGGTTTTACTGTAAACTCACTAACTAGTCTGTGGGAGTTATAAAAATATTATAAATAATTATCTTGCCTTTGTGGGAAAATAATAATTCTCCTGATATTGTGAAAATCTGGGAAGTGGTGTATGCACTGTATGAGTCACACATTGTCTATGGTTGCCCTGGGAAACCAACCATCGACAATCACACACACATAAAAATACTCGCACATACACACACACACACACACACACACACACATACGCACGCACATGCACGCAGGCATACACACATACAAACAAACAGATACAAACTCGCTTTCTCTCGCTTTCTTTCTCACTATTTCTTCCAGGGTCTAGAATTCTTGTTCAAACTTTCAATGTTCTTACTGTTCCTATTATGTTGTTGTTCTTAATAGGTTTGTTCAGAATGTGAATGTTGCCTGTGGTTAATATCGTGCATGGAAAAATGAGGACTTTATCTCACTGCCAAATACTGTGTGAGTACTGTGCTCCTAAAACAGTCTACCGTAACTGTGCGAAACCTTTACTGATGGAGGATATCTTCTAAAAAGAGATTGAGGGGAATCTTTTAGCATTCCAACAATGTAAGCATGCATACACACATACTCACACTAACATACACATACACAACAAGACAACAAGGATGGAATCAAATATCCTATCTACTTGCGCACAGTGAAAATTCTGCAAAAAAAGACTTTTGATAGCTTAGAAAATGTTGGTTTGAAAATAAAATCTATTTTTACAAAATTCCGGATAAGTAGAGAGACAGGCACATACAAACTACTGTAAATCAGATGTCTCGGCAATAGACTGTACAGTGGACTATATTCAATTTAACCTATACAAACACAGTATTGTTTCCAGGTGAATAGTGCGGTTATACTTCTTGATTCCTTTCTCTTGTGGAGTCCTGTTGGTTGACATGTGATGTACTGTACCAGCTTGTGATATGAGTTACTTCTACAGTTTACTACGCCGACCTGGTCACATTCTGGTCATCTTTAAAGTGTACAACAGAAACATCGCAAATCCGTGAGCTAACACAAAACCAGTAAGACAAGTCAACAAATCACCTACGGAAGCAACACACAGTAAAAAAAACAACAGCAGATGAATCCCGTTTAACAGCAACTGTGACCAAAGATGGTTTAGTAGGGAACTCAAGTGCCTAAATGAGAGACATCAGCATGGCTGCTTTACTGCACTGAGGGGCTACAATTAGGGTGGGGTGGGAGTGGGGTTGAGATGAGAGTGTGTGTTCAGTTGTTGATCCCTGTTTATTGCTGCCTGTATCGATGTCTTATCTAATGTAGTCCTTTGTTCTAGTTAATTCATGTTCATTTGATAAACAAATGTCGAAATAAAAGGTGCAAACCCCGTCTTTCATTTTCCAATGGATGAAATAACAAACCCGTAGTTCTATATTGAATACAAAAAAGTGGCGAAAGAACCCAATACCCTCTCTTCGCAGATCTCCGCTCACTATTACCTAGTTGGTGGCAATGTATCTGTGGAGAGAGAGAGAGAGGAGTGAGAGAGCCGTGGCGATGCAGGGAGACTGTGACAGAGGAGCCTTTTATCACGACTCACCTGTCCTTCAGATAGCTACCTCAGTGACTCACAGCGGCACAGTGGGGCTCCGCCAACGTGTGAAGGACTGCGGTGTAAGAATGACCGTGAGAGGTATTGAGGGAGTAAAAGAGAGAGAAGGAGGCGCGCGAGAGTGTGTGTGTGTGTGTGTGTGTATAAAGGGTATTAGGTGGTCCTCCACCTCCCTGTAATTGACGCAGAGGCCGTAATGAAACGGTAGGTCATCCTACCTTCCCTCACCATGCCTCCCCCCTCACCTCAACTTTACACTGCAGATTTACCACTGGAAAGAAAGGAAACCAAGTGTTTGCGTGAACGTGGTTATGTTAGTAGGAGGTAAAAAGTAGCTGACCTTTGCCAGTTTTACTGTGACAAAAATTAGCTAAGGGAATGTCATAGATAGATAATTAGATAGATTGAGAGAGATGGGGAGGGAGAGAGAGAGAGAGAGAGAGAGAGAGAGAGAGAGAGAGAGAGAGAGAGAGAGAGAGAGAGAGAGAAGATAATGCCATTAATGTTCCTAAAAAACACTAA
>JAVQJS010129624.1:0-23625 GCA_036024795.1 Galaxias rostratus | reverse complement strand
TATATATATTTACCGTAATTTTAGTAGATATGTATGCTTTATATGTATGCATGCTGTTATATTTTTTAAATGTCTGTGTATTTGCTCATATACCACATCATGAAGTTGAATTGGAATAGATCTGCACATACAAAGCTGTGAGAAAATGTTGTGTATATATATATATATTAATATGTGTGTGTGTATAGATAGATAGATATACACTGCGCATACATATATATATATACACATACACTGCTCAAAAAAATAAAGGGAAAACTAAAATAACACATCCTAGATCTGAATGAATAAAATATTCTTATTAAATACTTTGTTTTTTACATATTTGAATGTGCTGACAACATCATACAAAAATGATCAATGGAAATCAAATTTACTGACCTATGGAGGTCTGGATTTTGAGTCACACTCAAAATTAAAGTGAAAAAACACACTACGCGCTGATCCAACTCTGATGTAAAATCCATAAAACAAGTTAAAATGAAGATCAGTAGTGTGTGTGGCCTCCATGTAGGTCCATGAGGATGGTCTCCTGAGGGATCTCCTCCCAGACCTAAACTAAAGCATCCACCAACTCCTGGGTAGTTTGTGGTGCAACGTGGCGCTGGTGGTTGGAGGGCGACATGATATCCCAGGTGTGCTCAGTTGGATTCAAGTCTGTGGAACAGGCAGGCCAGTCCATAGCATCAATGCCTTCGTCTTGCAGGAACTGCTGACACACTCCAGCCACATGAGGTCTAGCATTGTCTTGCATTAGGAGGAACCCAGGGCCAACCACACCAGCATATGATCTCACAAGGGGTATGATGATTTAATCTCAGTACCTAATGGCAGTCAGGCTACGTCTGGCGAGCCCATGGAAGGCTGTGTAACCCCCCAAAGAAATGCCACCTCACACCATTATTGACCCACTGCCAAACCGGTCTTGCTGGAAGATGTTGCAGGCAGCAGATTGTTCTCCACAGCGTTTCCAGACACTGTCGAATCTGTCACATGTGCTTAGTGTGAACTTGCTTTCATTTGTGAGGAGCACAGGACACCAGTTGCGAATTTGCCAATCTTGGTGTTCTCTGGCAAATGCCAAACGTCCTGCACGGTGTTGGGCTGTAAGCACAACCCCCGCCTGTGGACGTCGAGTCTTCATACCACCCTAACATTTGTGGCCTGCTGGAGGTCATTTTGTAGGGCTCTGGTAGTGCTCCTCCTGTTCCTTCTTGCACAAAAGCGGAGGTAGCGATCCTGCTGCTGGGTTGTTGCCCTCCTACGGCCTCCTCCACGTCTCCTGATGTACTGGCCTGTCTCCTGGTTGCGCCTCCATGCTCTGATCACTACGCTGAGAGATGCAGCCAACCTTCTTGCCACAGCTCGCATTGTTGTGTCATCCTGCATGAGCTGCACAACCTGAGCCACCTGTGTGGGTCGTAGACTCCTTCTCATGCTACCACTAGAGTGAAAGTATCGCTAACATTCAAAAGTGACCTAAACGTCATAGGAACTGAGAAGTGGTCTGTGGTCACCACCTGCAGAATCACTCCTTTATTGAGTGTGTCTTGATAATTGTCTTTAATTTCCACTTGTTGTCTATTCCATTTGCACAACAGCATGTGAAATGAATGGTCATTCAGTGTTGCTTACAAAGTGGACAGTTACATTTCACAGAAGTGTAATTGACTTGAAGTTGCATTGAAGTTTTCCCTTTATTTTTTTAAGCAGTGTATATTAATATGAGTTCATCTTGGAATATGGCATAATGGGCACTAAAACGTGGGCACTTTGGTATGTGTCTCTAGAATAGTACAACTGGCAACAAGGGAAGTCCTTGCGATAAAAACATGTTTAAAAAGCGTTTGTGACCCAAACATAGACATAACAAAAGACTGAAAAAGCTTAATGACATAGTTGAAAGGAATTTGATCACATAGATATATCATATATGACTATGTAAGGAAAGATTTGGATTGGGAAACGTAATAAACTAAAAATCAAGGAGGCAACAAGAGAGTGTCAAGTTAATAAAAGATAGACAGTTATTAAAAAAAGTGGAAAAAACGGATGGAATAGCACATCTGAATTAGAATAGTTAGGCATTAGTGACTTACAGGACAGTTTAAAGACACAGTTGACATAATTAGGAAGAGCTGTAAACCTACGGATAATCTGAAAGAAAGAACGGGTGAGGAATCAATTTTACAAAGACCCTTTCAAGTTTACTAAGTCTTTGTTCAACAAAGCACAACAACAACAGCAATAACTTAGGCTATAATCATTACATCTTTACCAAGATACAAAGGTGTGAGGCATACCCCAGCTATCTGTATCACAGATGTCCGAGATGGACACACCATTGGAAAGTGTCCCAGTGGAAGCAATTCCATGAGGGAAATGTGCGCATATGGCATTAGGCGATGCATGTCCCATAGCGTCATATGCTAACCGAACAACCTGCACTAGACATGGCTAGCAACAAAGCCGTCTTGAGTGGCAATGCTTTATACTGCAATTCTCAGAGCCCATCCAGATCCAACCCAAGCTCCCAGGAGAGAGGGAGTGGTGTAGACACCGGGCGTAGCATGTGCACACTTTTCATGAAGCGAGACACAAGCAGGTGAGCACCAACGCACTTTCCATTAAAGCCGACATGGCAAGAGGAGCGACTGCTTCTCACAGAAAGAAGTAAAGTCAACACTGGGCACTGACCACTGAGGCTAAGAGATTGACGGGTGCTTCTCCAAAGCAACACCAAATCTTCAGTACCACCTTCGGATGGAGGCATTACTCAATGGGCAGAATAATAGTTGTAAACAAATTCCCTTGACAGATACTGCATAAGAGGCCTCCGATTGTCAGCATTTTGTAATGGAATATAGTCAAGTGGGTGTTTAGTTTGCCTCAGATCCAGGATTGCGAGTCCCAACACCACTCCTCTGAGGAAGCACAGAGAGCAGTCTGTAAGTATATATTAGATATATAGAATCTCGCTAGCGCGTTTTGGGTCTACCCCGGGGTCTTCTACCAGTTGGGCATGCCCAGACAGAGTACAACACACACTGAGAACGTATTTGACTTTGTGCCGAGTTTCTGGGTACATTTCTCACTCCAGTAATATAGGGACTGGATGGCTTGCAGCAACAGCCCAGGCACCCCATACTCCTGGAGTACCTCCCACAGGACTCCCCGTGGGACACGGTTGTAGGCCTTCTCCAAGTCCACAAAACACATGCAGACTGAAAGAGCAAACTCCCATGCCTATTTGACTACTGAAGCTGCCAACCCTCGGGCCGCCCGGTACCCGTCTGCTGCTTCAGGAGACCCCTGGGCCAACCAAGTCCGAAAGGCCTCCTTCAGTTTGACTGCTTCCTTCACCGCTGGAATCCACCAGTGGGTTCTTCGGTTGCCGCAACGACAGGTACCAACGGCCTTCTGACCACAACTCCTAGCAGCCGCTTCCACAATGGAGGGAGGCTTTGAACATGGTCCACTCAGAATCACTGTCCCCAACCTCCCCCAAGATGCACAAAACGTTCTTCCAGATAAGGGAGTTGAAAACCTTCGGGACAGGGTCACTAGATGGAACCCTTTCCATGACCCCTCCCAGCGACTCCAAAAAGGCTGGAGACCCCGAACTACCATTTGGTGTATACGTACAAACAACAGTCAGAGCCTTACCGCCAGCGACTCGCAGTCGCAAATAGGCGACCTTCTCGTTCACAGGGGAACACTTCAGTACATTACAGCCCAGCCAGGGACTTAAAAATAAAAATAATTCGTAAAAATCCCCACACCTTCCCAGAGCCTCTCACCCTGGGCGACTCCAGAAAAGAAAAGAGTCCAGCCCCTCTACAAGACTTGGGTTCCGGAACCAGAGCCATGCGTCCAGGCGAGCCCAACTTTGTCTAGTTGGAACTGCGCAACCTGCCGCGTGAGCTCCGGTTCCTTTCCGACCAGAGAAGTTACATTCCACATCCCTAAGATCTGTCTACGATGCCAGGGGTCAGGACCCAGCCTATGCCTACCAGCCGATTGGCATTTCACCCAACCCCAGTGTCTATCCCTGCAGGTGGTGGGCCCACATGGCAGTGGCTCCATGTTGTTTCTTTGGGCTGTGCCCGACCAAGCCTTACGGGTCAAGGCCCGGCCACCAGACACTTGCCTACGAGCATCTCCCCCGGGTCTAGCTCCAGGGGATAGCCCCGGTTTCCCTCTTTCAGGTGAGGTGCCACGGTGCCTTAGGTTCCGCTTAATTTGGGTTTTTCTGAATCTGGCTTAGTCTGGGCCCTCCCTTTGGACCAATTTGGTCCATAGGAGACCATATCTGTAGCCACTGCCCTCGACAATACAGCTCCCAGGGTCACAGGGACACTGAGCCCCACCCCCCCCCCCCCCCCTCCACCCCCACCAGCATGTTGAGGTGGCAATTCTAGGAGGGGACAACCTTAGTGTAGGTAGAAAAACTGCACCCACATTAGCAATAGGAAGGAAAATGAATCTAAAAGAAGCAATGCTGCAGGCAAATAGTGCTTTAAATTTACTGACTTAGTATGGCAAGTACAACATGGACGAGGGGGATCTGAACTTGTCCAAGTAAACAGAGATGGTCAAAGTCAATTCCTTTGGAACAACGCAAATTCGTGATAGAACAGATATGCAAGCAAGTGGAAGCCGTAAGAAGCGCTTAAAGTGGCTTAATTCAAACAAGGGCGAAGGATTAACTGGGAAAGTGTGGAAGAAAATTAACTGGATGGACTGGACGCTTTGACTAGGGAATGGAACCTACGACGTACTTCTAACAATTCTCAGCAAATGGCTAGGTGAGGATTCAACATACCCCATCTGACACATCAAGTCTGGGTGCAAGACTAGTCTTATTCAAGGGAGATACACTTGGCGCCACAATCAGGTACTGAAGTGCTTGGCCACAGCAATAGAGCATTGGGCTGCGTAGTTAATATCTTGCCCTTTTGAGCAGGGGGTGACATGCAACATATTCGCTTTGTCAGGGAGGCAGTTCCTGGAAGGAAGTTATACAGACCAAACCAAAGTTAAGGGCAGTTGAGACTAGCACACGACTGGAAAACGCTCACAGATGTTGCCTAACAACATGTCGGCTAGAGTCCTAGAGATTAGAACACAACCAATATAAGATCAGACTTAATACTCGGGTCCAACACACATTAAACTGTGCACTAAGTGGCGTCTCTTCTATAGAGACTTAGCGGCTGAGGGAGAACAGTGAGGAAGGAGAAAAAAAGTCTTGTCGAATATGGATGCCTAGGATTTGTGGCAATATCAACAACCCAACTACCGTAGGAAATTTGGATCTGTGGCAAAGAATTGCCCCTGACTATTAAACTGTACCAGATATAGCAGGAAGACGTAGCCAGCGGCTGTAGCAACAAACACAAAAAAAAGTGAAGAAAATCATGTCTAAAATCCAACAAAAGTGATTACATATTAGTAAAGTGCTTTTGACTGCCCTCTCCTAGTGGATTATATAAGTAATCGAGATAGGTTTACAATGTAAAATGTATCAACACTTATTTGCATTACAGAGCCCCACTTTTCATATGGATTTCAAATGGGTACGCTGTAATATCCCAACTGTCTAAGCATTCTATGTTTCAGGCCAGCAGCTTGAAGTAGGTATATAGGGTATTTATTTGTCATGAATATAGGTTTACATATTAAGAGTAATTTTTGACTGATTGAGCGTTCCAAGTTTCAAACCAGCAGTTGGAGGTGTGTGTAGGGTACTTCTTCAGGGGTGGCCTTGAGACTTCATTGCTCACCGTTAAGCCGTCTGGACGTGTCGTAGTTTACTTGAAAGCAAGGATGATATCTGCTCTCAACCCAAATAAATTCTTAAACGTGTTTTTTGAAGTGCTCGTCATGGAATATGATATAATGAAATAACATCTTATTCTATGTATGTTTTCTTTTTTGTTTTCTGTATATTTTTCTTGTCACAAAATATTTGTTACAATAGAAGGTTGACATAAGGTTAGAATAAGGTTGACATATTAATAAGAAGGAAATGCATTTCACCTTTCAACTTGTTTTTCATGTAAAATTTGTTTTTTTTTATTGTTTTTTGTTTCAACATAAAAAAGGGTAGTTGGCACAATGGCTATACCGTTTCGATAGTGATAACTATTCATTTTTGCATTATGTCTCTATGAAATTGTATAATTTGGATACATACAAGTGGATACATTTTAGCTAAACATAAAACAAAATAAATATGTATTGTGATATACACAAGAAGAGAATGTAGCACATTTTTACAAAATTGTCCACTGGAGCAATGTTTTCGCTGAATAACATATGATTCTTAACTTCTTAATGTTCCTAAAGTTAACATATCATTATCACAGTAAGACATAAAAGTTCATTAGTTAGTTTTCAAAATACTTATTTTAGGTCGCAACTTCAATTTGAATAATTTCTGTAGCCTACACTATCCTTCTCTGTGTGCAGATATAATAAGAATTTAAGCACATGTTTGGCCGGAGGCTAAACTAGCTAGTGGGCCTATTACTATGACATTGTACTGTTATCTAACTGTTGCCCATTCATTTTTTAGATCATTAAGATTAAATTAACTTCAAACACTCTTTTTATTTTTGGGTTCCAGGATAGTGACTTCTCCATCAGTGATGACACAGGCCTAGGAAGCGAGGCTACAGCCTCAGGTTGGTCTCCTTTGGCCTTTTTTCATTGTTACAAAATGTGCATGGGTTGCTTTGTTTAGACACCAAATGCACATATGCAAGGAACTTGTAATGGCACAAAACATACTTAATAAAAGGAAGTGCCTTCAGACAGGTCTAATCATGTGTGCAAGGTTAATGTCTCTAGATCAAGGTAAGATTTAACTTAATTTGTTATTAAGTACCAGTGTTAACAGAGTGTGAGTAATCAAACCCTTTTCCTCTGTGATACCCTTCAAAAGTGAAGTCACTGTCAGTAGTCCTTAAGATGGCTCTTCTGCTCTCACAGATCTGGCAGCATTGATGTCCCTGGCACACAGGCATCTGCCTGGAGCCCGGCTGGTGGAGGATACGGGCAGTGAGGCGATCCTTAACCTGCCCCAGATGGCCGCCGAAGATGGTAGCCTGGCTGTTTTCCTTAGTGAGCTCGACCAGAGACAGGCGGAGTTAGGCATAAGCAGCTATGGGCTTTCGGACAGCAGCCTGGAAGAGGTGCGAGGGAGGACTTTAGGGGATGGGGCAAATCACACAGATCCACACACTTAAAGTCCTGATATTCGTCAAGCAAAAACAAACTTATCCTGTTTGCTTGGTTCTCTTTTGCTTGTAAGCAGAGACTGCGATGGTATACTTGATCGCTATTGATCTGAGTTTGCAGTGGCTTACGCCCCAATACAGCAGGGGGAACTACAGGTTACAGATCAAAAAACAAAAACATTCCTAGTGGTTACAAGTTTTAAAAGTGTTCTTATTTTTTTCCTTCTTCAGTTAAGCTGCTCAAAAGTATTCATGGTTTAAAATTAAATTCCAAACATTTCAAAATAAGTACTGCTGTGACCAAAACAATCAGTCATTTTTACCCAGAAACCAAACATATACATCCTAAAGTATACAAAGGCTACCACCGAGCATATATTTAGACCAATTACAAAGGATGTTTTCTGCTGTTCGCTATGCTGAGTTCACCAAGCTAAACAAAATAGGCTGCACATTTCCAGGTGAACCAAGAACCAAAGTGACGTTGTTTTACTGATTTTTGTTTGTCCACCACGGCAAAAGCAAACTATTTTGCTTTCACTTGAAGTATACACGAGCCCTTACACATGAGGTAAGTGAGTTTAGAAGCTTGCCGCAGGTTGTCCTCCGCCACTGCTCTGTACATTTTCAAAGTTATCCCTCCCTTTAGACTGTCCAAAATCCTCATGTTCTTGGTTTGTCTTTTGGTTTAGGTAACGTGATCTTTCTCATAGATTTGTGCAGCGTATAAAAAAGCTCTCCGTCCCAACAATAACCACTTTCTCTTCAATAGAAGCAGTGGTCAGAGCAATGCGTCATGTGAGATTGTGATTCCTTTTTCATAATTTTGGTAAATGTTTGAATTTCGGTTGTTTTTCACAAGTGAAGGGTAAAGGTAGTTGCACTGAATCTATTTGAGACAAGAAAGTCCATCAAGAAAGTACGATCTAGCAAAAGCAGAGCTAAGGTTAGAGAAAGCTAGAATGGAGGGTTGACCATTATCAGTTGATTCAAGAATATTGTTTGAAGTGCAAATTCCTTATTTTGGAGGGATGGATTCAAAACCAGTGTAAGCTGAGTCTTGTGATGCCGGACCTAATGCCACACTTTGTTATTTAACTGTTGCCCATTCATTTCTTAGATCATTAAGATTAAATTAACTTCAAACACTCTTTTTATTTTTGGGTTCCAGGATAGTGACTTCTCCATCAGTGATGACACAGGCCTAGGAAGCGACGCTACAGCTCATGCGCCAAATAGTAATATGGAGTACCTGACCTACTGATTCTATAGTTCTTCAGGGGGACTTCAATGCGGACTTCAATGTGGGTGACGATGGAGAAACCTGGAGAGGTGTGGTTGGGAGGAATGGCTTGCCCAATCTGAACCAGATTGGTGTTTATTTGTTGGACTTCTGTGCTAAACATGGATTGTCCATAACAAGGACCATGTTCGAGTATAGGGATGTTCATCAGTGTACCTGGTACCAGAGCACCCTAGGCCACAGATCGATGAACGACTATGTGGTTGTTTCATCAGACCTGCGGCGGTATGTCTTGGACAATCGGGTAAAGAAAGGAGCTGAGCTGTGAACTTGTCGCCACCTGGTGGTGAGTCGGATCAGATGGTGGGGAGGTTGCTGGACAGACCTGGTAAACCCAAAGATGTAGTGAGGGTTAATTGGGAGCGTCTGGTGGAGGACCCTGCCCAGGAGGTTTTCAACTCCCACCTCCGGGAGAACTTATCGTGCATTGTGGGGGAGGTTGGGAACATCCGAGTGTACCATGTTCAAAGCTTCCATTGTGGAAGCGGCTGCTATAGTCAGAATGCCATCAGTGCCCGCCTAGGTGGGAACCAAAGAACCCGCTGCCAGATACCAGCAGTGAAGGAAGCAGTCAAACTGAAAAAGGAGGCCCTTTCAGGCTTGGTTCCCCCAGAGATCTCCCGAAGCAGCAAATGGGTAAATGAGATTCACCCAGAGAAGCTGAAGGCTCTGGACATTGTTCACCTGTCTTGGCTGACACGCCTTTTCGGTGTCGCATTGAGGTTGGGACAGTACCATTGGAATGGCAGACTAGGGTGTTGGTTCCCATTTTTAAAAAAGGGGACCAGAGGGCATGCTCTAATTATCGGGGTACCACACTACTCAGCCTACATGGAAAAGCTTATGCCAGGGTATTGGAAAGAAGACTGACCAATTGTCGAAATTTGGATCCAGGAAGAGCAATACTGATTCCTTTCTGGTCGTGGAACAGTGGACCAACTCTTTACCCTGGCAGGGCTGTTTTGGGGGTCATGGGAGTTTGCCCGTGCAGTCTACATGTGTTTTGTGGACTTGGAGAATGCCTACAACCATCCCCCGGGGAGTCCTGTGGGAGGTATTCCAGGAGTATGGGTTGCTGGGGCCATTGCTATGAGTTATCTTTATTACCGAGTGAGAAATGCATCCGGATACTCGGCACAAAGTCAAATATGTTCTCAGTGGGTGTTGGATTCTATCAGGGCTGCTCTTTTTCACCAGTTCTGTTTCTGATCTTGGACAGGACATGGACAGAATCTCAAGACTTGGCTTGGGGAGGAGTGTGTCCAGTTTGGAGACCGCAGAATGACTTCTCTGCTTTTTGCAGATGATGTAGTTTTGTTGACTTCTTAAGACTGTGACCTTCAGCATGCACTGAAGCGGTTTGAGCCTGGTGTGAAGCGGTCAGAAAACGGATGAATGCTCTCTCCAGGTTCGGAACAAGTTGTTCCCTCGAGCAAGAGTTCAAGTATCTCGGAATCTTGTTCAGGAGTGAGGGAAAAATGGATTGCGAGATTGACTGGCGGATTGGTGCAGCATCAACAGTAATGCAGGTGTTCTACCGGACCATCATGGTGAAGGAGCAGCTGGGCCGATATGCGAAACTCTCCATATACCAGTCGGTCTACGTTCCAACCCTCACCTATGGACAAGAGCTACAGGTAGTGGCCGAAAGAATAAGATCTTGAGTACAAGGGTGGCCGGGCTCAGCCTTAGGGATTGGATGAAGAGCTCGGGCATCCGGAGCCACTGCTCCTTTGCGTTTGAAAGGAACAAGATGAGGTGGTACGGGTAATTGATAAGGGTGCCTCCTGGGCGTATCCCTTTCGAGGTTTTCCAGACATGCCCTACTGGGAAGAGCCCCTGGGATAGACCCAGAGTACGCTAGTAAGATGATATACCTCGTCTGGTCTGGGAACGGCTCGGGATCCTCCAAGAGGATCCAGAAAGCATTGCTGGGAATAGGGAGGTCTGGAATACCATGCTGAGGCTGCTGCCACCACAACCCAGCCCCAGATAAGCAGCGGTTATTAGATGGATGGATGGATGAAATGTATTAAAAATAAATAACTAAGATACCTCATGCACGTAGGTATTCACAGCCTTTGCTCAAACCTTTGTTGATGAATCTTTGGCAATTACAGACCTTAGTCTTTTTAAATATGATGCCACAAGCTTGGCACACCTGTCTTTTGGCAGTTTCGCTCATTCCTCTTTGCAGAAGCTCTCGGGCTGCATCACATTGAATGGGAAGCGTCGCTGCTCAGCCATTTTCAGATCACTCCAGAGATGTTCAATCGGATTAAAGTCTGGGCAGTGGCTGGGTCACTGGCTGGGTTGTTTAACAAGTTGTCCTAAAGCTATCTTTTGATATTTTTGTTGAAAGATAAACCGTCGCCTCAGTCTGAGGTCAAGAGCTTTTGAGCAGGTTTTAATTAAAGATCTATCTGTACATTGCTGCATTCATATCCCTACATCCTTAGCTCCTAATTCCTGCTGCTAAAAAACATCCCCACACCATGATGCTGCCACCACCATGCTTCAGCGTAGGGATGGTATTAGTCTTGTGATGAGCGGCACCTGGTTTCCTCCAAACATGATGCCTGGCATACACTGTCCAGATTATTGTTGTTTCTCATGGTCTGAGAGTTTGGCGACTATCACACAAGCCTGATTTGTGGATTAATGCAGAGATGGTTGTCCTTTTGGAAGGTTCTCCTTGCTCCACTAAGGAACCCTGGAGCTATGAAAGAGTGACCATTGGGTCACCTCCTTGACTAAGACCCATCTCCCCTAATTACTCAGTATAGATAGCTAGCCAGCTTCAGGAGAAGTCTTGGTTATTCCAAACTTCTTTCATTTTACGATGATGAAGGCCACAGTGTTCATTTGGGACCTTCAAATCAGCAGAAATGTTTCTTTACCCCTCCCTAGATTTGAGCCTGGAGACAATCCTGTCTAGGAGGTCATGCTTGGTTTGTGCTCTTACATGCATTGTCAACTGTGTGACCTTATATAGACACATTTTTGCCTTTCCAAATAATGTCCAGTCCACTGAATTCACCACAGGTTTTCACTCCAATTAAGATGTAGAAATCCTCAAGGATCAACAGTAGAAGCTGGATGCAGGAGTTTATTTTTTTTTTGCTTCATGGTAAAGGCTATGTGATTTCTTAGTTTTCCATTTTTATGAATTTTGCACTGATCTCCCCCCAAAAAATTAAGGTTGCCAATATGGTGTTTAGTGTGTTGAATTTTGAGGATATTTTTATTTTTTAATACATTTTGGAATAAGTCTTATAACAAAATGTCGAAAAAGGGTTTGCGCTGTGAATAACTTCCGGATACACTGTACGCTTTTTTCCGTGACCACATCCAAATATAGCTACATTTTACAATTGCATTTGTGTGTTTGCCTGGACAACAAAGCTATGAACGTGGTCCAGCGATGCATTATGGTGGCTGACTGAATATAACCAGCTAACCAAAGTCCTCATCATTTTGTGGTTTTGTTGTAGCCAACAATTTTACTTTTTCAATCGGTTGATAGTTCGTTTCTCCCCAGTTGTGGAAACCTTCGAGCCTTTGGATTTTCCTTACCGTGCCATGCCTCACTTCATGTGGATCTGCATTTACCCATGCTTCACTGTGACTTTAATGTTACTCAAACAGGAGTGTCTTTTGGAACTTTAAGGGAGGCTGTTTTGTTACAGAAAGTAGCTAAATGCCTAATTTAAGTCGTTATGTAGTGGCCGCAACTCAAGCCATTTATTGGCCTTTATTTATTTACTGTGAAAAACAGTTTAAAGCAACTATAGGCAACCTTTTATATTAACTTATTAGCCTTACAATTTCCTTCATAGCACTCATCAGGCTTCTTCGAGTCTCAATATATTACACAAAAAAGTAATTGTCACTAAGTAAGGAAGAGATGCTATATATGGAGTGTATTTGTTGATGGCACTAGCGATATGCAGTGACTGCAAGCATCCTGCACGTCTTCTTTGTGACAGAACTAGAGAAAGTAATTACACCAAGCAACAGGTAGGCTACCAATATCAAATCCAACAGGCAAACTGCCTCTAGTAACTTTAAATGTACATGGCTAAGATCTATGTGAACTTTTGAATTCAACACTGTGTGTATAAATCATAAAAACTAGGTTATGCGCTTTAGAACCATTATTGTGTTTTTATATACATCAAGGAATCAGAATACTTTAAAAAAAAATCTAAAATGGTCTTACCTCTAAAAGAGTTTCAATATAGACAGCGATTCTGGATGCAGTGTTAACTGTTGAAGTGTTACTACAATAAAATACAAACCAACTGTAATTTAGAAATTAAGTGGAAAATATTTATTGAAAATCCGAAGCTCTAGGTTTCTTTTTATTAATTTTCTTATTTACTATTGGACAACAATAAGTAATTATGCAAAAATAATGGTCTTTCTATTCGATCTTTCAATTTTTAATAACATGCTTTCTTTATTGTATAGATCTTTCTACGCGTGGCAGAGGAGTCCAGAGTGGATATGGAGCCAGAGGAGCATCCAGAAGTGACCGTTCATCCACAGTGTTGGGCACCTGGACAGGGACAGCAAGGAGTTACTGAGGACCTAGATACTGGTACACATTTATTCATATTTGACTATGGTTCATAATTTCATTGTAATTCTTGAGTTTTGGACTCATTGAGTTTGTAGCCTGAGTATGAGCCAAGTATGTTGAGAAGTTCCAGAAGTGCTGTTAGGAACATATTATTATTGGTGATATACAGTCATACATGATCAGCATATGCTATGTGCTATTTTATGTTCCTTTACACCAAATGTAATTACACATGTGGAAGAATTTTTCCTTATCGCCTGTGCCAAAGGCTCTATGTACAATGCGAATAGACTTGGTGAGAGTGGGCACCACTTGAGAGTAGACCTTTCTAATTTTATGCGGTCAGACAACTGGCCATTAATCTTGATTCTAGCTGTTGGGGCCAATTATAAGGGTTTAATGAAATTGATTCTCTAAAGCCAAATCTCTCCAATGACATAAACATGTAATCCCAGTCAGCACAATCGAAAGCCCTCTTGATATCTAGGCAAATTAACATCAATTTAAGTTTCCCCTTCCTGATGTTTTGGAATACACGGAGTGTGCGCCTAGTATTGTCATACGTTTAATATGCTCAAATAAATCCGGTGTGATCACAGTCAATTAAATCAGGAATGAAGGTGTCTAATCTTTTGGATATAGCATTAGTATATCTTTTATAATCCTGGTTCAAGATTGAGATGGGTCTAAAGAAACTACTGGATGTTATATTATGCACCTCTTTTGGTTTAACACTTAGAAATGGCTTCATTCCTTGAAGGTAGGATGGAATTATTTGGAGTCCAGTTAAAGAGTCATTAAAGTATGGGCATTGGATCCTGATTACAAATCGTATACCATTCCGTGGGAAGTCCATTCTTTAATGGAGAATTGTTATTCCTTAACTTTTTTTAGTGCAGTATACAAGTTCTATTTTAGTGATCTTAATATTTAGCTTATAATTAGCATTATTCTGTGATTCACCTATCGAGGAGAGTCTAGTGAGTCTAAAAAAGTCTTTGTGTTAATTTTATTATGTCGTTTTGGTTGCGAGTGTAACATTTGATGATATTTTTTAAATGCAGATTCAATATTGTCTGGAGTGATGCACATTTCACCTGTTTTGGGGTCGGACATTTTGGATATTGATTGAGATACCTGTCAGTTTAGTGTCCTCGCTAATTTTGTGGCTTTGGGTCTTATTTCATACTACAATTGTTTAAAGAATATATGCTTTTTCTCAAGTTCATCTTTGTAATTGTCCAAAATCTGGATCTTAGTTGCAGTGATCTAATTCGGTTTCTTTCTTTCTTTATCTTATTTTTTTCTAAATGAAGAGCTGAGGGATGTCAATTTCTCCCCCTAACTACTGACTTTAAAGTTTCCTAAAATATATTAGGATTTATGTCATCTTTATCATTCAGCTCAAGGAAGGATTTAATTTAAGTTTTCTCTTGCTGCGAAACCATTTTGTTATTGTAAGCTTCTATTTTTCATCAGAGTAGATCCCGTTCCATTTTGCCAGCGGGTCTTCATCCTTGTTAGGCATAAGGTCTGAAAACGTTCTTTTTTTTCTTTGAGGATCTTTTTAAGTTCTCTGTATTTTTGGAGTTAAGCGTTCACTTCGTTAGCTAGATCATACGCAAATTTCTTCCCCTCATAGGTAATCTTTCTCAACCAGGCAACTTTGAGAACCCTGTCTTTAGTATTGAATCTCTGGAAGTTAACTGTGATCAAACTTGTAATATTTTATTCTGTGGGTCTAAAGAGCAACAACAATAAAAGGAGGTTAGGAGGAGCTAAAATCCTAACATAACATTCATGTTTTAATAAACTTTTTGTTTTTGTTTTTGAAGTTCCCAGGGATTCTGCATTACAGATCTCAGGGGGGAGGGTGTTCCAAATGGTGGGGGCTGCCACACTGACTGCTCTACACCCATATGTCTGTAGCCTGGTATGATGGATGGAGAGTATTTCACTAGTTGACGACCTGATATTCCAGGAGGGGATGCAGGGGAGTAGGTGGTTATAGATATATTGTGGGGCCGGGGCATGAAGGGATTTGTATGTGAAGGGGTTCCCCTTTATTTGTTCTTGTGACATCCCTAGTTGAAAGGAGAACTTTCACTCGAAGTTCAAAGTGTTTTATTCGTCAAATTCACAGTATAATACAGGATCATTCTGAGCAAAGAAATTCTTATGACATGGCAGGCAGCAACTACGTAGAACAGAGCCAAAATGTCTACACCGTAAATATAAATAATATAAAAGTAACTAAGATACATCATATGTACAGATGGGGGATATGGACAGTGGGAATTGGAGCACAAATATTTAAAATATATAAGGTGCCTGAGTGTCGATGAATATGTGCATAGGGATGTGATGTGATGATGCGCATTTAACGTACATAGGGAGTGAGCATACATATGAGAGTCATGTGATCAATGTGATCCCTGGGGTTAATGTCCCGTATGAGGTTAAGAGTGCTCAGTAGCAGGTCTGGAAGGATCTCTCTGTACTCACAGATCACACTTGATTTAAACTGTTCTCCCAGGACCCAGAAAACGTCTCGTTTCGCTCACCACACATTGTAATGACTAGGTGATGAGCAGTGCTTGGTTTCCTATGCTTGGCATTCAGACCAGTTCACTCTTAGTTTAATCAAACAAGAAAATCGTGGTCATAGTCCTTTTACGTGTTTTTATCTCCAATCAGGCAGTCACTTGCCTTTTATTGAAGAGTGGCTTACGTCAGACCACTACAATGGCTTATTGGTAAAGTACTTCAGAGGTGCTTGACTCCTGGAAGGCTCTACCATCATATGAATTTAACTAGTATACCTGGCCATATAATGTCTAATCAATTGCTTTTACCACAGGTGGACTCCAATCAAGTTGTAGAAAAATCTCTTAGTCAATGGAAACAGAAAGCACCTAAACCTTGATTGTCATAGGTCTGAATACTTACACAGGATATTTCTGTTTTGTATTTTTAAGAAGGTTGCACACAGTTCTACACACTTCATTATGTTGTATCATTTGTAGGTGGATGAGATTTTTTTATATTATCCATTTTAAAATAAGGGAATACAAGAATGAGTCTAAATAGTTTCTGAGTGCAGTGTATAATTGATTCTCTACTATACAGAATTATTTGACATTGTACACATGCAACCCACACGCAACCTCGGTTATATACAATTTCACGTATGCTTTGCTGTAAGATGGGAGTTTTTCATTTAAATTGTTTTGTTTTTGTACTGCTGCTAGGAAGGGAAAGGCTTTCCAAACAAGGTACCTTCGTATATTATACTATTGCAACAGAGTAGTTTGTTGAACTACTGTTGAACATTGTTTTTAGTGTGGCTACCAAAACGTACACGGTATTCTTTTTTTGTGAACACTTAAAGGCCTTTGTTGGGTTATTGGCACTGAGAACATTAAACTAACTGAACAATGTGTATCTTCCGTTTCACTTCCTGCCTCAATCAACTGTCTTTCTGCAACGCATGTGTCTCATAAAAACCATAGAACCGCAGCAGACAGACCCTCTGAGTGGCAACAGTGTCAGCATGGTTCCACTGACCGGCTGGTACCTGACCTGGCAGCAGCTCCGAGCTCTCTTCTTTAAAAGGTGGCTGTACGCTCGGCGAAGTTGTCAAGGCTTCTTTGCTCAGGTAGGTAGTCAGGTATGCATAGGGACATCCAAACAATAGATTTCAGTCCATGTATTTATTGTTGTCTTTTGTGTGTGATGACTTCTCAAGTTTTGGCTTTCTTTTTATTTTGACCAGCATACAGAGTCAAACGGTTTTATATTTTGAATAGAGCCCAAATTTTAAATAAGATATTATTTAGATAGGTGTGGTTTAAGATATTTGTATTATCCTTTTTGGGGGTTTCCCTTTCCTTCAGGATGTTATATAGCTTTCTTGTTCATGTAAAAGGTCTGAAATGTTACAAAGCCAAAGGGAGCTACTCTATCACACTGCTCCTGAGCTGCCTGAATTACCCTGTGAGCCATCCAGCATTTTGTTCCATAACTAACTTAATCTATGTCACTAAGTCACACATTTGTGTAATTTCTTTGGCACACCCTTAACCAGATCCAGTCAGGGCAGGCGCCTGGTCCCTTGTTGTTAAAATGTTGTTATGGGGCTTTGAGGCTTAAAGAGACAGGAGCTTAAAGAGACGGAGCGTCTGAGACAGACTGTGAACATAGGTGCTGAAGTTCCAGGGAGCTCATGTAAAAAAGTTATTTTTAACATTAAAACACGTAAACCTATTCTAGTGTCCTAAATAAAGATATATACCTGAAAATCTGCAAAATGTGGCCCCTTTCATTTTATCTTTTTCCAGATAGTTCTTCCTGCTGTGTTTGTGTTGATTGCCCTCCTCTTCAGTCTCATTGTGCCACCCTTTGGAAAGTATCCTGCCCTCCAGCTTCAGCCCTGGATGTATGGGGAACAATATACCTTCTTCAGGTAGTGCCCAATTACGGGTCTTCAATGTATTTCATCGATATGTCAGTATTTTTACAATGTTTTACATGTATGAAATATGTGTTTTATATATTTCCAATGTAAGTCAAAGATAGAATCTTTCAATCACACTATTGAAACGTGACATTAAAATCTCTGTAGATCTTGCCAGCAAAAACACTCCTTGTAGGGAAAATAAATGTGTAGGGTTTTATTATCATAATTCTTTTTATAAATAATTCTTAGTTGTGAAGTAGTCCATTTGTTATCGTATATCGAATTATCTGTCCAACTTTGAGGTTAAATATTTTCAGCAACGATGCCCCTGGAACACCTGCCATTGAGAACATACTGGATGCCCTCCTGGATCATCCTGGGTTTGGAACAAAGTGCATGGAACATAAAGACAATATAATGTAAGAGAAATGTATACCGCACTTATCTTCTAAGTATTCTAACAAACATACTTATGAACCAGCATTACTCAACGTGCTGTCCCCAGCAGGGCTCCACAGTGTGCAGGAGAGCAAGGAACAGTGTTCATGCGACCCCAGATCGCTTATTCCACCTGGCAGATGTTTAACAAGGGCAGCTGGAGCCCCAGTAGACCTTCCCCAGATTGTCAGTGCAGCACTGAGGAAAAGCGCCTTATGTTGCCAGACTGTCCGCAAGGCGCAGGAGGTCTGCCTCCAGTGCAGGTCAGTGCAACTTGAGATAGGTCGGCATCACTCGGAAGATTATGAAGATACACTTTTGAATAACTGTATTTTATGATATGGACAAACATGTCCTGATCCGAGGAAATGTTGACTTATGCAATGAGACTTACAACACAACTGAAGGCTTGCATTCTTATTATACACACATTTTTTATGTATGTATTTGTGATATTGTTTGTGTGATATGTATGTATTTTTATCAGCCAATCTTTATCATTTGAATCTTACTGTGCTCCTTGCATATGTATGACAGACAAAGAGACTGACTGGCGACATCCTGCAGAATCTGACTGGTCGGAATATCTCTGACTACCTTGTGAAGACCTATCCTCAGATTCTCAGGAAAAGGTTATTTTAATGGCCCAGACAACCGTTTGTAAACATGATATTGTTCTAAAAGGGTTTGTCCTGCTTAAATAAGAAACTGCTAAGAGACTGCTAATTGTAGAATTGGTTTGCAGACTGAAAACAAAGAAGTGGGTAAATGAATTCCGGTAAGCTGAATATGTTTTAACACTAATGTATGACCATTTTAAGTTTGAGGTGCGTTTTAAATGTAAATCTGTTTGGTTATTCTTCTTTGTTGTAGATATGGTGGCTTCTCTCTTGGCGGTCGATCTTCCCATGATGTACCCCATGTGCACCATATAGGGGAGGCAGTAACATCAATACGAACACACTACAAAGTCATACAGGTATGGCAGGGTTCACTCTACTTCTTTACCACCCTGGTTTGTGTTGTACATTCTGCTTTTTGTTATTGTATTTCCTCACTACCTCCTGTTGCAGTATTGTACATGCTGCTATATATTACTGTATTTATGTACTGCCCTGTATTGTACATACTGCTATATGTTACTGTACGTTCTTTCTTTCTCAATTTGTGTTACACACAGAATAGTTCACTGGACCAGTTTCTGAATCGACTACCCAATTTTGTCAATAGAATGAACAGTAAAAACAATGTGAAGGTAAGGTACATTGAATGATTGTGTGAGTTTGTTTCCTTCATCTAGTCCTTTGTCCAACTGTTATTGAAGACGTACTTGTTATGTTGTTAGGTGTGGTTTAACAACAAAGGCTGGCATGCCATGGCATCATTTGTCAATGTCATGAACAATGGTATTCTGCGTGGAAGCCTCCCCTCAGGGTCAGAGAGAAGGAAACATGGCATAACTGCCTACAATCACCCACTCAACCTCACCAAGGAGCAGCTCACTGAGATGGCCTTGTGAGCGCTCTTTCACTATTTCTCACAGCAGGCATCTACATTTCCTGAATAAATATTTTTTGGGGTTGTTTTTTTTACAAAATGTAGTATTACCACTTCTAATAACACAAATTCACAGATTTTAATAACGACTGCAAGTAGCTTTCTATGCCTTGATTATTTTCCTTTCAATACCATACACGATCCACATCTCCATGTTATGGTAGAAAGTTGTCTGTGAAGATTTTCAGAATGTGACACATTTAAACCAGGCAGCTATGTAATACTATGCTCATTCGTACTGTCCGCAGGATGACCACTTCTGTGGATGTGCTGGTGTCTATCTGTGTGATTTTTGCCATGTCATTTGTACCAGCCAGCTTTGTGCTTTTTCTGATCGAGGAGAGAGTCAGCAAGGCTAAGCACCTGCAGTTTGTCAGTGGTGTGAGGCCTATTCTCTACTGGGTGGCCAACTTTACCTGGGACATGGTTAGCAGCATCCCCAAATGTTCATTCACATGTATTTACATTGTGCAGCTACTGAATACTAAGGCTTATGCAATGACAACCACTGTTTTTTTTTACTTTAATCACTGTACCTACAGTACCTCAGTCAAAAAATGAAAAAACGTTATGAAATTACCACAAAGTTATTATGTAGCATGTACTGTACAGCAGGCCCCTCGATAATGAGTAACATGTAGTGGATATTCCCTCAGTTGAACTACACAGTTCCCGCTACCATGGTAGTCCTTATCTTCATTGGCTTTCAACAGAAGTCTTATGTGTCTGAGAAGAACCTTCCTGCGCTGGTCTTGCTACTCCTGCTATATGGGTAGGAGTCAAAGGGGCATTCCAAATTAATAAATTGTTGTGTTTTATTCCTCCAAGTTATTTGGATGATAACACAGGCTTATTGAATATTTATTTCAGGTGGTCTATCACGCCACTGATGTATCCAGCATCATTTGTGTTTAGCATCCCCAGCACTGCTTATGTGGTTTTGACGTCCATCAATCTTTTTATTGGGATCAATGGAAGCATTGCCACTTTTGTCTTGGAGCTTTTTGTAGATGAGGTATGATCTTGAGAGAATCTGGTGTGATGACATTAGACTTGCAGAAAATTGTATTGAATGGCTCAATACATACACTGCTTATGTGCACAGTACAAACTTGAATATTGAACTAACAAAACAAATTCCCTAATTTACAGCACCTTAATGAGATCAACAGAATCTTCAAAAAAGTATTCTTAATTTTCCCCCACTTCTGTTTGGGTCGAGGCCTCATTGATATGGCAAAAAATCAAGCTATGTCAGATGCTTTACAAAGACTGGGTATAGTACACACTATTTCAAACATTTATCTGACATTTTGCTTTCTTAACTCTCTAATTTGTCTATGCTTTAGATGTTTTATTATATTGCCTTTCATACTATCCTGTGACCTTGCTTCAAACACTAATTGAATATGGCCTTTGCGCTTTAAGGTTACTTTCCATCTCCTTGTCTATAGGCAGCAAGCAGTCTCTGGACCCCTTGGAATGGGACTATGTTGGGAAAAACCTGTTTGCCATGGCAGTAGAGGGATTTGTCTTTTTCATCTTCACTGTACTTCTGCAGTACAAGTTCTTCATCAGCTGCCGGTACTAGTAGTATGAGATTTATTTGAAGGAGGTTTGTAACCATTTTAATGACTGTGTAAAGGCTGTTGATCTTGGATAGTTACCAGATGTCCCCATACATCTAGTCACCACCTTGACAATTTTGACATTAAGTCCAGTCACTGCAAAAGAGCATATTCGCTTTGGCTCGGGAAAATGCACTTTCTAGCTATAAACGCATTGATTGGATGTTACATGTCAAAGTGCAACTTGGAAGTCATAGAAATTCCTACTGAGACTTAAGAACCTTAAAACAGAGAAGAATCGCAGATGTTATCAATCAATACCATTGTCAAGATCATAAACAGGAAACAATGGTCCACATGCAAAATCATTTAAAGAATATAGGAACCCGACAAATTCAAGTTGTAAGACATGGGAGGCAAGATCAGTGAAACCAACTCCGCAAGGAGATAAGCTGTTTTTACTAACAAGAAACTAGGAATACAGACCATGAATATGACGCAACACAGAACGATAAACACAGGGAACTGAAATAGTCCTTAACAATTCTACTAAAGAGGAGAACGTATGGACATGACACATTTGCAAATAATAAATCATAACAAGCCCAGGGCCATAACAAGCATGTCAAGTTTCCTGATACTATTACTTGTCAAGTACGTCTTGTGTATGTGGAATTTTCAAATTTATTTTTGTGCTCTAATAATGTGTAGATGCAGACATATAACAATATATTTGAGACCCATTATATTAGGTCTTGCTAAACGGCGAAAGAGTAGGCTTATAGTGAAGCAATTGTGCATTCAATCGTTCATTTTAATAATTCAACAATGGTCAATTACACTTTACTTTTTCAGGCTTCAGAACATCATCATCAACAGTCATCTTAACATCTGGGCTAATTAAATACTGAAGTATACTTGCGCTGCGTCCCAAAATGTATGCTGTGACTTATTACATTTAGTAAATACTGCAGCTGCCCTTGCAAGTACGTATGTTGCCCACGGAATGCATATTTGGGACATATAACTGTTGGGACATATGCATCTGTTGTGGGCCACAGCGCCACAACTAACATGGATTGCGCACATTTGGGTTCCCTTACCCAGATGGGACCCATCTTCTTCTACGTAGAGGATTGTGGGTCAGAAGAGGTCAAAAAACACAGTAGAACGGCCTATTTTTCAGAAACTGCTTGTAACTTTGAGTGAAATGCGCAAAGAATTTAGTTCTGGCAACTTCGTTGCCAACGTCATTTAGTTTAATGTACTTCAATTTGAGTTCATGCAACTTAATGGTATAAGACATGTGCATCAGACTGACAAAATATTAGACATTCCGTCAAAGGTTTATTTAATGACATTATGAAGTATTTGTAGGTTGAAAAAATCTATCTACTTTAGCAGGAAATAGCTCCGTAATGCAGCCCCCACCCCAAATTTGACTTTACAGAGCTCTTTGATGACAAGTAAGTGGCTAATACCTACAATAAAAACTAAAATAGCAGTTTCCACCCTAAGGACAGACGATGGTCAGATTTTCCACCAGGGTATTAATGTTAAGATCTTTGCAACTACGTCTTGCTAAAAAATGTTTTTTACTGGATTGTTGTCTTTCAGAGTTTCTCAGTTTAGCTTTTCATCTGAAAAACATGGTTTTGTTTGTAGGTTACTCCTTTAAAACTGTTATAGGTATTTTGTGTTAACTTATTATGAATATTTTTTCTGATAATGTCTATGGGGAAATTTTAAGTGATGTTTCCGATCCGTCCTCTCGGAAGCCTAGAATATTTAATATGAATTTGATCTGCCATAGTGCACAGGTTCCTGCGAAACTGTGGAAAATTGCTTTACAATCAAGGAAATGCATAGCTTAATCAAGTTTGATTGCAGCTGTTATTTGCTTCCCCAAATGCCCCCAATTTTTTCAATACAAATCAATGTTTATGTTCTTTAGTTTGATCTACTCATATTTTGACGAATGAAAAGAGAACAAGGCCAAGGAATCGTGTTTTTTCTTTGCTTGTTTTTCACCTACCAGACCATAACAGTCTTTGCTTATTTTACCAGACCGTGGTGGGCCGACTCCGAGATACCCCCTCTTGGCCGTGAGGATGAAGACGTGGCCAAGGAAAGGGACAGAGTCAAGGGTGGGAAAGCACAAGCCAACATACTTACCATGGTTGACCTTAGCAAGGTACTCTTATTATAGCATGTAAGATTGAAAGCCTGAAATTATTACGAGAAAATGTTTAGCTGTTAGTAAAGAACATGTCTTGTGTATGTAAAGGTGTATAAAGCTGGAAGGAAGCCAGCAGTCGATCGTTTGTGCCTCGGTATTCCACGTGGTGAGGTGAGATTCATGCTGTCCTATTTTTTTTGTGCAAAGACAAGTATTTGTATTGACCCCTCCCTATGTATAACATGCATGCTCGAGTCTAGGATGTAGTGTTGTCCTGTTACTTAATAGTGAT
>JAVQJS010129604.1:0-7500 GCA_036024795.1 Galaxias rostratus | reverse complement strand
AGAACCACCGCTCGCGACCCTGACTCCTTTCAATGGCACTACTTCTACTTACACTGATGTCTTGAATGTAACGAAATGAAGAGAAACAAACTGTCCTGTTCCTTATAAAAATGAAAGAAACAAACAAACTATTTTTAAAAGATGAAGGGCATTGCTATATTTTGTAGATTGTCTGGAGATTATTTCATATAATATAAAAGAAAATCTTTGGGTGGGGGGTTATATACTGTACCTATGGTTAAAAAAGCAAATCTATTTTTAGCTGTAAGAGTCTATTTTCATCTCCCTCTTTGGGAAGAAAATACGAGTTTGAGTGCCGCTAGTTAGACAATTATATTTGCATCTGTTGTCTTAAGAATCCATATATATATTTGTGTACTTTAGGGTGATTGATTTTTTCAAATAGGTGTGAAATTGTTGGGGATAATTAGTTTGTCTTTGGTCTGTCTTTTCGCTGCTGTGTCGCGACAGTAGCCAGAATAAAATAGGATGTTTCGACGAACGATAACCAGTTGAATGAAAAGGGGTTTCAAATAATCTATTTAAATGTACTTTGCCACGGTCTTAACGGCAGTAGGAAAGCCTTTTTGTGTGCATGATTTGTTTGTATCGCGAGACACGCCCTTTCAAGTCAGGCGTTTATTTAATTTGAGCAAACACCTTGCTGGCCGGCAATTCCCTCACCACAGGCTGAGAAGATCCTAAAATGAATGGACTTCACAGACCCACCGGTCAGCAAAGGGTGGACCTTGTGGGCGGAGAGTCTCCGGAGGGAGGACCCAGAAATGGAACGTGGCCACGGCCGTGCTCCGTCTCCTGTGGCGTTCTAAAGCTTGTCCTCCTCTGTGACGCCGTGTTCCCGAGAGTTCGATCCGCTGCCGGGGTCTCCAAAGTCCTGTATGAGGCCTCTGTCTGCATAGAGAGGTGTGCAATGAAATGACGGACTGATCCCATTTTCAAAGTGAATATCAAACCTATTCAAGCCCCACAGAGAGGCACCTCCTCTTTCTCACTAAGATGCCTACCAGAACTGTGATGTTCTCAGTTAAGTCCCCTTCACGTTACCTGTTCTGACAACACAGCCCACCCTGGTTCGGCTTAGTGGCGTGAATATGTTACTAATCTACAAATCAGTGCAAGTACTGACAAAGAAATACAACTATCGTGAGCCTTCTGTAAAACAGATGTCCTGCCTGGTTTTGAAGCAACATTCCATTTTGAGTTTGTGTGATTTGTGTGTTGAGTCTGCAATAAAACCCGTACCTACTGTATCTCTATGTATCTATCGCTCAAGACCTTTGGCTACCCAATTTGGAACGAGTGTTTATGACGTGTGATGAGTTCTGACAATAAAATTGAATTTTGTAACTTGAGCTGAACTGTCTATGTAAATGTAATGTGACCTATATTCACTTTGTGACTTTGTGAAGTTCCAATCAAAACCCAGGTTTTGTCTGCTGCTCACATCTCAATTGCTGCCTAGTTAGAAAGAAACAATTACAACTTGATTATTTGAAAACTTTTTATTGCCTTTTTAAGTTCTCAGATGCAGTCCTAATACAAAAAGAACGAACATTAAAAGCAGCCAGGCTGTGGCCAACTACAACAGTCCTCTCAACCTGACATGGTCGTCATCGCGTTTCAAAATATCGTCTTCATACAAATGTAACCGTTACAAACTGTATTGGCCAAGCGTTGTGACTCTTTGACTAAATATACAGTACGGAGGGGCTAAAATACACATGAGTACCGGCTGAACTAACTACGGGTTGTAATTCTGTATGTTTGTTGTTCTAGGCAGGGAAGGGGGGGGGGGGGGGGACACATCATGCAGTTTAGAAATCCATGAGGAAAGGTGTCGTTGGAAACATGTTTAAAGCATTGAGCCCTTCCAGTAAAAACAGTATGGACCTGACACTATTCACAGAAGACGGTGGATACAATGAGCAAATTCATATCGCGTTGAAGTAAATGAGTTGGGGGCGTTGAAAGGTCAAGCTGGCCATGGGTAAAGGCATCTCCAAGCTACAGCATCAGCCAGTGAACAGGCACACACACGCACCCTTCGCGGCACAGACATGCAACCGTCCTCTAAAAACCTCCGTCCCAAAGACCCAGAGTGCGTGTTCGAAGAATTTGAAGACGCCAAATGAATAACTCTGTCCATCCTTCTAACTCGTTGTGAATGAGTAGGGGGTGGCATGTGGTTGTTGATAGGAGAGTGGCAGCCGTCACTGATCTGAGCGTAGCTCGGCGGTCCCGTTGGGTTCGTTTGTTGGGTCGCTCTTTTGGTGTGCAGCAGGTAAGACAAAGGCCTCGTGACTGTAGAACGGGCAGGCTTACAGTAAAGAAACCACCAAGTCCAACCTTCAAGTTTCTGTCAGATGCCCTATTGCTGCCCTCTGTATAAATGGCCAGACCCAGAGTATGGCCGTCACACCAAACTATATACACTGATTTGTATGTGTGTTTGTGTGTGTGTGTGTGTGTGTGTGTGTGTGTGTGTGTGTGTGTGTGTGTGTGCGCCTACTCATTTACCAACAAAACCACAAGCAATCTCGAGAGACAATAAATAAAATACAAATGCACTTTGAGTCCTCATAATACAGCGCGTCCTTTCAGAGACGAGGAGATCCCTTCCATTACATCTCCCCGTGAAAATAAATACAATACAATCATCCAGCAAACAGAGTCACTAAAGCAAACCAAACACTCTGTACCACGCTTCCGCGAGGGGGGGTGTTTGTGAGAACATGACTAAAACTGTAAGGAATCAGAAACTGGCTCAAGATGTAGGTCACTACTGGGAGTGGAGCTGGTGGCGGTGGTGGAGGACTGGGGTCCTTGGTGCCGCGTGCAGACCCCAGGGACAGAGCTCTCGGCTGGGGCTAGGAGAGCCTCTCCGTGTGTCTGCCACCTCAGAGCTCCCTGGCAGTGGCCACAGCTGCAGTGAGCAGAGACTCCACACTGGGGGAGGGCGGGGTAGCTGCAGTGAGCAGAGACTCCACACTGGGGGAGGGCGGGGTGGCTGCAGTGAGCAGAGACTCCACACTGGGGGAGGGCGGGGTAGCTGCAGTGGGCAGAGACTCCACACTGGGGGAGGGCGGGGTAGCTGCAGTGGGCAGAGACTCCACACTGGGGGAGGGCGGGGTAGATGGAGGCGGAGGGGTGCTGGGGGGAGAAGGGAACATGGCTGGCTCCAAGGGGGAGAAGGTGTCGGCTGGTTGGACGGGGGAGGGAGACGTGGGCTGGGGAGAAAAGGAGGGGAAGACTGGTTTGGTAGGGGAGGAAGAGGGGGAACAAGCTGCTTTGGTAGGGGAGGAGGAGGGAGAGGAGGGGGAGGAGCGAGTTAACTGGCTCGGAGAGGGCGGGGCTAGTGGGGACGGAGGACCAATGGGTTTGGTGGGAGAGGAAGGGGAGGGGCAGGACACGGGCGTGGTGGGTGCCGTGCGAGGGGTGCAGGTGAAGAGCAGGGGAGGGGCAGAGGGGGAGGGGGTCTCCTCGGGACGGGGCTGGCCGGAGCAGGGGACGGGGAACGCCACGTCCAGCGGGGAGGTGGGGGAGGGCTGGAGCTGAGGCCGGGAGGAGGCAGACAAACAGGCGGACGGGAAGGAGGGAGGCCGAGGGGCGGTGGCGGACGGAGAGGGTGACAGGTGGAGGGAGGCCAGCGGGGCCGAGGGGCAGGGACCAAAGTGGAGCTTGGTGGGGGAGGGACAGTCGACGGGCCTGGAGGGGGCCGAGGGGGAGAGGGACTGGGGGGGGACAGCGGTGCCGTTAGCCCCCGGGCTCAGGGTCTCCCCTGAGGAGGCGGCCGTGGTGGGGGAGGCCAGCGTTGAGGGGGGTGTCGCCCGCTTGGTGGGCGAGGGTAGTTTAGAGGGGGGTGAAGCTGCAGAGGGCTCTGCCTGGGGAGGCGGGGCCACTTCGGGGGCCTTGCAGCGCCGGGGGAGCCGGAGGCTCTCCTTATCTAGAGCTGTGTTCTGGAGGAGAGAGGAGGGAGAGAACAGCAGTTAAACCAGCACAGGAACCAATACACAAACAGAGAGCTCATCTACCATTAAGAGAGAAGCTGTCTGCACGACTTGAAGGACTCCTATTTCTCTAAAGGGGCCATAGCATGGCGGCCACCCCCACTGGGACATATGGAGCCCTCTTATCCCCTGCAGAGACCAGACCACTAAACTCCCAGTCTATCTTGGTACAAAGTCATCTCTAGGAATAGCAGAGATGGAGACAGCTCAATGGGTTATGGACAGAGAGAAATGAACAGTCAACAACAGTGGAAGAGGCGCACAATACACTCATTACACACACACCAGACGGACCCACAACAACAACAACAACAACAACAACATAAACGGTGCTCAATGGGCAGCAGAGGGGGAAAATGAGAAATCCTGGACAAACAACTCGACCCAATATCAGACGGTGGGGTGAGACTGTCACAACATTGTGGTTTTTTTACATCTTTTTTTTTTCTTTTTGTTTTTGGTTGATCCTACTGTATTTCTCCTTTTCCCTCTGCCAAGCAGCCAAACAGAAGAAAAAGGCTGAAGCGTTGAGTGTTTTAGATAAGGGGTTAGTACATACCATTGCCTTGGTGCTAATTCAGAGAGTGGCAATGCGCACGCGTGTGTTGGGAGGGCAGGGTGGGGAGTGGGGGGGTGGGAGAGGGAGGGGGCAAAAGGGAACAGAGACTAGTCTTACTCACAGCTCCCCAACACAAAGAGGCAACAGAAAGAAGCAATGGTGCAGCTTGTTGTTCCAGGCCAGCACTAGTGCGCTCCGTCTGGGAAGATCCCTCTGTGGTCTGAGTTGGAACACACTTGTCGAGGACTAACATTGGCTGATTTGGTTTGAGTGTCTCAGTCAAGTTCATGTGAGAAGGTCTATTCTATGGGAAATGTACATCCTTGGTCACAGGACTAAAGGACTTTGCAACTTGAATTGCTTCTCCATACTGAGGCAAGGTGTCTTGCTGCAGTGTCACCACTTTTCCACAAGATGGTGGTGGAGATCTATTTTAATCTGTAATACACATTGGTCATCGCCTGTAACTATGTTACTATATAGGTACTCTCATGATAGATTTCTAATTGGATTGCATGGGGCCAGTGTGTCATCACATTCAACATAAGGCGGCCGGCCACAGCAGAAGCAGACAGCAGCGTGAGGTCAAAGGGCAAATCAAGCTGCATAGTTACCGAGTTACCGATCGAAGAAACGCCACACATTGAACAAACACCGCAGTGACCCATTTCAGACAAAACATTGAATGTTTGACGAAAGAAAAGGGATTATTTTCATAGAGACTGAGATGAGTGATTGCTTATGGAGAGAAAGAGAGAGATGGTGGAGGCCAGACTGGAGGACAGCGAGCTAAGCAGCCATGCTGCAGTGAGAGTGTTAACTCAGCCCACACCAATCAGGCCTGGGTTATTGGCACTGGCAATGCGACAGAGAGAGGAGGGCAAAGATGACGGAGAGGGGGGGTGGATATGGGGGAGGGTTGTATGGGTTACCGGCCGCTCAGGATCGGTGGCCCGGGGTCCTGGGTCAGAGTGCGTGAGGCGATGATGGGGAGGAAGTGGATGAGGTGAGGGAGGAAGAGGTGGAGGAGTGGGCCTTTACATTTCAAACTGTCAACAGAGATGAACAACACAGTGAGACGGCACTCCCATGGAACTCAGAGGACGGAGGGCGTCGCTGGACTGGGACTGTTTTCCTATACGAGGCAAAGCAAAATGGACAGTGTCCGCTCTTTATTTCTTTCCTTTTTCCCTCCTTTTGTTTTTTCATTCGTCTTTTTCTTAGAGGAAGAGTAGAGGTACGGGAGTTGGTCCCAGTGAAAAATGTCCTGGGGGAAAGCCAGTGTGGGGCCTGGGCCAGACCCCCAACCCCAGCCGACGGAGAGGGGCCGTGGGGTGGACAGCCAGTGGGGGTGGGCTGGCTGGATGGTGACCGGGCGGTGACGCGCACGTGCGGCTAACGGAAAGTCCAACCCCCCACCACACACACACACACACAAACACACACACACACGCACGCACGCAATCACACACACATACACACACAACCACACACACAAGCTCCAGAAGGGAAGGACATAGCCGTCAGCCAGGAGGGGCAGAGGAAGTAACAGCGTGTACTTCCCAGAGCAATCTTCTCTGGAGGGACAGGAAAGACAGGGATGCGGCCGCAAAGCTAAAGCCGCTCTGATCTTATCCCGCGCAAATAATCTCATAGGCTGGCGTTCTGATTCATTTAAATTTTTGGTATTAATATCTCTGAACTAATTTCCACAGCTTACGTCACTGGTCAGACTATCTTTTAATGCTCTGTGGAGGGGGGGCGTTGTGATCTGTGTGGGCTGTGCTGGAGGTGGTCCTCAGAGGAGAGCGGGTGCACCACTGCTAAACCTGTTAGTGCTCAGGAAAAAAATGTCAGCTATATAAACTAATCTGAGTTGGGGGGAAAAAACATGAAGTACCCGTGCTCACAACAAGAACCCAATCGCACTAATGCCATGTTGACCCTCCAAAAGTCTAGCGGGTCCGATATCTTCCTTCCACTACATTTGAAGCATACAAAAGGACCGCAGCGACCGCTTAGCTTCTAAGTCCAAACGGTGGAGCCTGGGGCTGGCATCTGGAGCGCACCACAGTGAATGAGGGCCGTCCAGTGTTCCCTCTGGAGAGCTCTGGGGAGGAGGGGGAGGGTCTTACCATGATGACGGACACTCCGGCCGTGGTGCTGCTGTGCTTGGGCCCGGCGTTAAAATGGCTCCTCAGTTTACCTGTCACCTCCGCCTTCATGTTGTTCTCCATGGCCGCGTCCTCCTGAATGCACACACACACAATCTTAAACTAACACAAACACACACGGTAAGATGCTATGACAAACGGACACCGGACACACACACACACAGAGTGAGTAGGAGGCCCTAGTTTACCGTGACCCAGCGGTGAGAGAGGACATCTTGTGCCGTGTAGCGAGCCTCCACGTTCACCTGCAGCATCCGACCAATGAGCTCCTAGCCACACAAACACACACACACACACACACACATCACACCATTACAGACCACAATACACGTTCCTGTACTGATCTCAGTCATACACACATTTATAGACCATTACACATGTTCCTCTTTCCCTCCCTCACTAGATCACTATACATGTTCCTGTCCTCCTCTCCATTATAGATCACTATACATGCTCCTGTCCTACTCTCCATTATAGATCATTATACATGTTCCTGTCCTCCTCTCCATTATAGATCACTATACATGCTCCTGTCCTCCTCTCCATTATAGATCACTATACATGCTCCTGTCCTCTTCGCCATTATAGATCCCTGTACATGCTCATGTCCTCCTCACCATTATAGATCATTATACATGTTCCTGTCCTCCTCACCATTATAGATCATTATACATGTTCCTGTCCTCCTCACCATTATAGATCACTGTACATGCTCCTGTCCTCCTCACCATTATAGATC
>JAVQJS010129600.1:0-12740 GCA_036024795.1 Galaxias rostratus | reverse complement strand
TTGCAATAGGGTTGTTCATTGTTATTTGATGATCAATTTTTCTTCCTTAGGTGTTTATTCGATCAAGAGTTTAAAACATAATGATTAAATTGAACAGTTTGCTGAGGTGTCTTCAGTTTAAAATTGAAATTGTACAATTTGATTATTGAAGCATATGTGCGATGTTAACTTCAAACCTTAGAGGCATGAGACCCGCCTATATTCCTAAATAAAATTGTGTCCATGTATTTGAGGGTTATGAGGATTCTCCCCCCCCCCCCAAAAAAAAAATAAGTAGCCTCGGCTATATGTTTTAAGTTGCTGCTTGCATTATAATTTCTCTTTTCCCAAAGAAATACCTGTTGATGATGATGTTTTCAACTGTTTATGCAATGTTACAAATTTGATCTTTAGAACTTATCCGTTTCTGTTTTATGTTTCACATACCAATTACTTGAAATTTAAAAGATTTATGTTGGAATGCCTTCCTTTACATACACTAAGGTCTAATATGTAATTTTTTCCAAAGGCGTCCAATTTAATGAACAACCCACAAGTACAGCAACTGTAAGTTATCCCAGACTTTGACACTAGCAATTGATTAATCTAGCTAAATATAAACCTTAAATCCTTAAAACTGTAATTTAGTTTTTGCCCTGCCTGCCCTTTTTAGAATGTCAGGAATGATGTCTGGGGCCTATGGTCCTGTGGGAGGAGCAGCAGCCCCAGGGGCAGGGGCCGGGCTAGCACCTGGATCTGGACCTGGGCCTTTACCTGGACTGGGGCTTGGAGCTGGAGTAGGGGCTACCGGAACTAGTGACATCTCTGGCCTCATCCAAGCGTACGTACTGCAGGGCTTAGGACAGGGCTATCATTTCATCACAAATTGCTTTGGATAAAGGCATCTGCTAAATGATCATAATGTAATTGAATGGCTTATTTGTTCAAAGTCACTGAGCTTGTGAGAATTGAGATATCATAACCTCCTGTTTCTGAGGCACTTTATATCAAAATACTCTTCATGTATTTTTCAATCACACCTTCTGCACACTGAAAGGAATCCAGGTTTTTTGTTCTTATGCCCCACTTGTTCATTCTGAGTGAGATGGCAAGGATCAGTATGGTGGCCCATGCACTGCAACTTCAGAAAACTCATGCAAGTAGACAAAACGCAAGCAAATTAAGAAAACATCTACATCAATTTGCAACACATTCGCAGCATTTCCAGACAACACAGCACATTACAGTAACACACTGCAAATACAAAAACACGACAGAAACACTGCAAGAACAGAAAACACAACACTTTACAGATTCCTCTGTCCTTTTGTTAACTAATTTAAACCATTTGGAATTCATTTTTGTCCTTGACCATTACTTGGTGACAGTTCTGAAAGTACATTAACTATTGCCATCTTACAGCCTGTTTCACATTTAATTGCGAGTATTTTGTCAAGCTATTTGCTAATAATAAGCAAAAGACCAACGCTAAGTTAGCTACAGATATAGATCTGCAATATCTGAATCATGAGAGCACAGTGTTTATATTAACCAAACATTTAATTAGTTGTTTTGTTGAATTTGCTACTCGTTTTACAAAATGTTGTCTGCGTGTTGTCAATTTGGTGTTGATAAGTTTTGTCTATTTGCATGTTTTTTAAAGTTGCAGTGCGTTGGCCTCCTACGGCCATCATAGATCAGCCTCTTAACCCACCAAAACTCAAGTTTCAGGCTCTTAATGTTTCTTCTGAAAGACAGTTTATCGGCACAGGCTAATCGCTACATGACAGATATAAAAGATAGTTCAATTAGGCTAGAATTTGTCAGTTAAATTTGATTGTGCTGCCTACTTTGCCTTGTATTGAGTTTATCAATACAATCACTAAAGTGAGATGTATTGCCTTTTCCGTTGTATAATTAGAAACAGTTCAACATTATTCTTCCCGTTAAGAAGGAATTTATATTTCTGTGACAATGAAGAACAAGGTGACTGAAACATCCTGGAAGTGTCTGAATTGTAGGCAATTAATGTTATTTACATTGCGGATTGTGCTTGATTTTTTCCTTTTATTTTTTTATGTTTGTTTTAACCACTTTTGTCAAATTCACTTGACCTAGCACCTAATTGTAGTTTTTTTTATTTGGTATTCAAGTGACAAATGTTTTGATATTTGATACATTTAGGCTGAGATTTTTGTAGCTTGTGTTCATTGAATTGTACAGCCATTTAGATGCTCTTAAATGGAAAAGTGTAACGGTTTGCAATTCACTACTGGTACACTTGTATGGATGTCTGGTTTGCGGTTCTTCATGTTTTTTGTTTATGTGCATAGGGGTCAGCAGTTTGCTCAGCAGATGCAACAGCAGAATCCAGAACTCATTGAGCAGTTGAGAAGTCAAGTTCGCAGCCGGCCACCAAGTGCCAGCAATGAGGAGCAACCTTGACATTTGGAATACTGGTAAATAAAGATGGGTTGATTGGTTGCGTTTGTAAGATCTCCTTGTCGTAAAATGTGCTTAGAATTTGACATTCTTTTTTAATTTCTTCAACAGATGAGAGGAAGATTTATGTGGGGAAAAGTCAAGACCGGCTGTCCTTTTTTATGATTTGTGTAGTACTTTCAATTCCAGGGACAACTAAAGCTTTTCTTCAGTTTATAATTACTGCATGTGTGGCCACCACAGCTCTGACCTGTCTTCAAGGAAACAGATCATTGGAAGATGAATAATGCAAACCATGTTTTTTTACAGACCTCTAGTCAGAATGTTTGTTGATTAAAATGGGCCTCTGCTATACATTTATGTTTCCCGCACACAAAACATTGAGCACATGACAGTGAGATTTGTCGGAACGATAGCACCATCTACTGCACGATGTGAGAAGAGCTTTGCAGCTATACAAAATACAGAAAATTCTTCAATGCCATACAAAAGCAATGAAGCCCTTCGGTTCCAAAAAATATAAAAGTGTTGATAATCGGCTTCATGTGCAAAACAAATCAGGAAAGTCAGAACTTTTACTGGAGTGACGCAAAAGAAAAAATGTTTTTTGAAAATAGGTGTTTGTTGTGGCGGCCACCACAGGACACATAACTATATAATTCACTCCTTTTCCAATGTGGAATAATGAAACCTGTTCTCTTTTTAAGGGTCCGTCGCATAGCAGGCTATATGAGGCAGTCTTAATGCACATAATGGCTAGTTGTAAAAAGCGAAATAAAGAGCACAGGTTTTGGTTTGGTCATATAAGAAGTCTCAAAGTTGTTTTGATTATTGATTACTCATTCATTGGTGACCCTGTTGTATTTTTGGACGTTCCCAGGATGACATGGTGAAAGCAGTATTCTGGATTTATGGGAGGGACTAAGCATGGACTAGTCTGCTGCGACTGACAATTTCCCCCCCCCCAAAAAATATGGGCCAAAACATTATCTGGCTTCTGCTCTCAGGAGCGCCACCATGACCAGAGTTGTGCATATGCATGAGGACCCTCTGTAGCAGACATGATGTTGAAAAGAAAACTTGTGGAGTCTAACCTTGCCCGTTCGCTCTTTTCTGCCTGGCCTCAGTGACTGAAAGCCCTTGATCTGTTCCTGTTTGTATATCTGGATGACATTGTCATTGCGCCTGCCTACAGCATGTGTCATACGTTTGAAGCCTTTTTGAGTGGCTCAACCAGCACGGCTTCAAGGTTATTTTGGCCAAATGGCCTTTATCACAAATAGCTTTGAAAGGTCCTGAATGGTGAGCCCACCAAGCATGCCCTTGACAGGTCCAGTGAGATGTACAGGGCTTTGTGACCCTTTCTTGGTATTAGTTTATGGGACACCTATTGCACTCACCATGGAAGCTTCAAATATGCTTGCGGTGCAGCATACAAGGAGTGGACTAATATTGTCTTATAACCACTCGCCTTCAGGAGGCCAGCAACATGCAGAAATACAGCACTTTTAATTGTGAACTCCTGCGACTACACCATCTCATAACATGCTTTTGCTTCTTGCTGGAAGCCACGCGTTTCGTAGTGTTCATGGACCAGTCCACCATGCCCTTTTCTTATTTTGAAAAGTAAGTGCTGCTGTGACCAAAACTAGCAGTAAATGCTGTATCATGAAACAAATTAACTGTTAAACCTTTCGTCTGAGCTGGCAACCACCTGCCATACACTTGGACCAATCACATAGGATGTTTGCAGCTGTCCGCTTTTACCGCATTCACCGAGCTAGAAAAAACAAACAAATGTGCAGTTCCAGGCAAACAAACAACCAAAGCGACATCGCTTTGCTGATTTTTGTTCTCCTACCTTCAGCTTGAAGTATGCTTGTTACTTTCCTTACTCTACCTAAGCCAATTTTCTTTTTAAGTGGGAGATATGGATGACTAACATGGGTGACTTTATAAAATACTATTTTGATGAGAGACAAAAGACAACTGAGGAAGGTAACTAGTGTTTTAAAGTGGAAATCGTGACAGATTTGGCATTATAATACTTTAACTTTGCATTATGTACACCTATCGAGGGAAAAGGGAGTGTGTGCATTGCCAAACTAAAGTAATCAGTAAAACAAAACAAATTGGGTTGCTAACTAGTCATCTGAAAAGCAGGAAACAAAAAACTATCAACTTGATTGCCCCAAAAGAGCAACAAAAACGTACATGGTAGATGAAACCGCTTCTAACAAAATTTTATTTTCTAGACAAATTCCACTTCCCTACGTGAGTGCTATGTAGGGCCCCTTACCTGCTCCAATTTACACACACACAAAACTTTTGCCACCGTCAAACTTGTTGTCACTCACACACATACAAAGGAGTATCCCAGTTTTTCATCGGTTAAGGGAAAGTACATATTGAGAGTCATTAAGGCGTACTTTATTGAAGAATTCGTATACATCTTTGGTCAAATGTATCCTATTCTAAAGTACATACGCTCGGAAGAATTTAGGCACCTTTCCTTAGCTCTCACGAGATAAAAATGCACTTATGGCTTCCTTCCAAATACTTACAGGTCACTCCACACAGTAAGGAACCTTCCAAAGCAAAGAAAGGATCATTCGAACGGAGTACCGTTGGTTGTTGTGAATGTTGTCCTATCAGGGACTCCGTACTATTTTTAATGACGTACTTGGGCTAGCTTGTGGGTTTTCTATTTTAGTGCAGATTAGTTTGTGATACCGCCGTATTCCTAAGCGTTTTTACAAAAATAAAAAAATTAATTGGGATTACAAACTCGGAATAAATATGGCAACCCTTGATGATACGGAAAAATATACTGTCTGACGACGTCAACAAGATACTCAGAGATGTGACCCAGCATCCACACAGCTGTACTACGATGGTTCTTCAGTTGAAAGAAAGTGCTACTAACATTTGAAACGAGCAACAGCTTTTCGTTGGCACCTTAAGGTAAGGTACTGTTTGAATGTAACAATTTTAATAAAGCAAGTCAACACAACTGACTACAGACGGTGATTAGCCAACTCCTGGCCAATCAATTGCCTTACATGCAAGCTAATGTTGCCAGGGTTAGCTGGATAGCTTTTCATGAGTTGACACAACTAGACTCGCTCACTGCGTTAGTCAAAGTTATGTCCGTTGTATGTTTAGCACACCTCTGTGCATGTAGTCTTATTAACAAACGTAGTTGCCTAATGCTAATTAGCTATTCAGCTTTGGCGATCCACAAAAAGTAGTTAGCTAGCTATGCATTTATGCAAAGTTTGTATAGGATTTCATCGCTACCAACTAAGCTAATAAAGTTAAATTAATAAACCTGGGTGTTGTCTAGATATTTAATGGCTTTCATAGATGATCCCATAGGCCTACCGAGACAAAATATATACATGCCTTTCTAATTTTCAGGTGGATTCAGTGGTGACCTTACCACCTTGGATTGGAGTGCAACTGTAATTTTAAAAGGATGTAAGTTCTGGAAGTTATGTCCCAATCAATCAGCTAGACACCTGAAAACATCTGGACAAAATGGAGATAGTATTGGCCAAAATTCTTTGTCTCGTGGGAGTGTTTGCTCTCATGCTGGCTGGGATTCTAGTTCCGGCACAGATCCTGCAGATGGACTACGAAAAAACCCAAAAGTACAGGAAGCCTCTTGCTCTCTGCAATTCTTTTGGTGGTGGTGTATTTTTGGCCACTTGCTTCAATGCTCTCTTGCCTGCCATCAGAGATAAGGTAAGTTGTAACAAATATTTGACTGCTGGATGTCCTGGTGGGTTTCAATGTGTTCAAGATTTTGTGTGTGTGTGTATTCTCAGAAGTTTACTGCCTTGGCTTATTTATTCTTGCTGTTAGAATATCTCAAGAATGCAATCTAGACTGTAATTTGATATGCCAATTTTTGTGGTTGCCCCTCTCTCTCATTCTAGCATGCAACAGTTGCTTATACCCAATTGATATTAATTGATTTTTTTTAGGTGGGTGAAGTCCTCCAGGAAGTGAACATCACAACAGATTATCCTCTGGCAGAGACCATGATGATGCTGGGTTTCTTTTTGACAGTTTTTGTTGAGCAGGCAATTCTTACTTTCAAAAAGGAGAAACCCTCTTTTATTGACCTTGATACCTTCAATGCTGGAGGTTCAGATGCTGGAAGTGACTCTGAGTATGACACTCCCTTTATTTCCCCCACTCGTGACGTTTCAACGAACCACCACCAACATGGCCACCATCATGGACAATTCAACCCCACAGAGCTGGCACGTGCTGGACCCCTGCGACTGGCCAGCCTAGTACTGGCTCTCTCTGCCCACTCAGTGTTTGAGGGCCTTGCATTGGGTCTCCAGGAGGAAGGAGGCAAATTGGGGAGCCTGTTTGTGGGAGTTGCCATTCATGAAACCCTAGCTGCTGTGGCCTTGGGAGTGAGTATGATTAAGGCTGCTTTGCCCATGAGAGATGCTTTCAAACTAGCCGTCACAGTTAGTCTCATGATTCCTCTGGGCATAGGAGTGGGTATGGGCATTGAGAGAGTCCAGACTATGGCAGGCAGCATAGTGTCAGTGGTGCTCCAAGGCCTAGCTGCTGGTACTTTCCTATTTGTCACCTTCTTTGAGATTCTTTCTCGAGAGCTGGAGGACAAACATGACAGATTACTGAAAGTGCTTTTTCTCATATTGGGCTATGGAGTGCTAGCAGTTTTGGTATTCATCAAGTGGTAATGTACAAAATAATTGAAAAAGGTATACCTAATGAATTAAATGTCAATGTATCACAGTTGGCTTTAGCTTAGTCCACGTTTGGATCCAAACCGCCATGATACATTTAGTTAATAATACTAGTGCGGGCAGTTTTTCTCTCACATCCTCTGTATCAGTTAATTCATTCACTGAACACATAAATTATTTCTGTCACTTTTAATTGAAATCTTATTTGTTTAAAAATGTCTATTTATACCTAATGTAATTGCTGTTTAATTGAAATACAGTAGGATGATGTCATTTTATAAACACTGTCAATCAAACTTTTAAGATGCATTTCTGGGTAATCTGATGTGTCTGGTCTCCCTATGTTAGTCTTTGTTTCTTCCTTGTTATGCCTAGTATTATAAATACTTTTTATATGCAATATAGAGATTTTAAATGTAAATCAAGTTAATGCACTGGTTATTGACATACATTTCTTAAGCCAACAGGTGTTGAGGGTTACTGTATTATTGCTTTCATTTTGTCCAGCAATGTTTATGTAAATTATCGAAGGAATGTACTGAAACCCATTTCAAATGGTGTGTTTAGATACCTGTTGACCATTCCATTTTTTTTACTTGTTTGAAAGATTTGTTCTAATGTATTTTGAATTCCAACGTGTTCATAAATTTGAATGAATTAATATATTTCTATACATATATTAAACATACATTTTGTTTGACACACCCATGTAAATACAAGCCTTTTTTAAAGTGTCATTTGGTATGCTGTGCTAGGGCATTTTGTCCAATGCTGGTTACTTTGTTTGAAGTGATTGTGATGATCACCCTGCAATGTGAGGGATACAATTTAACTCTACACATACAATGCAGTCTGTTCTTGTGGGCAGGTGGGGCAGAGGGCCACTAAAAAACATCCACCCAAGAATATAGTTCTTCCTCCAACTATTTTCCAACCTTAATACATTATCATTAAGATTTAAGTTAATACATAGTTTCTGTGCAAACAATTAAACAATCTACTCGAAACTTTAGATCCTTGAAAGATAAAAATGTCAGTGATTAAGTCTCAATGTATTGTGTCACATAATATTAAGACGAGAAATAGAGCCGAATGTGGAGTTCCTCAATGGTCAGCTCTTGGCCTCAAGCCTTTCATTTTGTACATGATTTATAACTGATGTTATGTCCAACCAAGGGTTGCTACAATTAAGTCAGTGAAAATTCAAAGCTAAAATGCTGCATATTTTGATGAGGAGAGCAGGATCCGGATGCAAATTCTTTTCATGGACTGGCGCTCCAAATAAAATTTAGGTTAAACTTTTACAGTGATTTGCCTCCAGCTGCAAACAAATATATCAATTCAAGCCCAACTTCTCTTCTATCCCTTTCACATGCAGAAACAACATGTTATTGAAACTGAATACCGTGCTTAATAGTAACATTGAGCAATTTCATATTACACCCCAAAATAAATTCTCTGGTCGTGACTTCATTCAAGACTTGTCTACAAGGAAATTTAAAGTATGTCACTACTGAAGATGGTTCTTAGTGGGTCCCGTTATAAAAAGTGGACGTCTCAAAGACTGTTTATATTCAATTACTGTAATGATTTTGTAAATTATTATGTTTGACGGTGCCGTCGTTCCTGTTGAGTTCTTCATTGCTGCTATTATTAATTATCCAACTTAGGTGGGTCAGAGTGTAATGTGTAGTTAATGTCTAGAAAGTGTAATTATGCAATGGAAGCAGTACCTGAAGCCAATGGTGACCTTCAATTTCATAATTCTGAGACACCTGCGATCCAGATTGCGTTATTGTGTTCTATTGCAATAGATACTTTGAGTACTTATGGTATATTTTTCAAGTTCTTAAAATACATTACAAACAGTTGTAATGTACGAATACAAACAGGTATTTAGCTCTTAAAAAATAGTTCAAACTACTTTGTCAAACAAAGATCAATTGGCAATTTACGTGTGAAACTAAAATATATAATAATGAAGAAAAAAAAACATGCCAGAAGAAAATGCCACTAAATTTAGTTTGCAATTGCAAAAAGTGATCACCTGTTAACAAGTCATAAATAAACCATCCAAATGAAATAAACATTACATTACATTACATTACGGACATTAGAGTCCAGCTGGGGGTACACAGTAAGATTAATTAGTTAGCCAGGTAACTTAAAAGATAGCATGTAACTTCCCTGAATAACATCTTTATTGTTAACAAACAGCTATACTTAACACTTATAACTAATTTACACCAAGTTTAATTTAGTTTTTTCAAATTCTAAACTTTAAAGTGGCCCTATAATGCTTCGGATATTTCCATTTTCCCTTGAATGTTATATAATTTTTGTGCATGTAAAACGTCTGAAAAGCTACAAAGCCCATTGCCCACGCCAAAGGGAGCTACTCTCTCTCACAGAAAACACTGTTTGTGAATGGCTTGAAATTTCTAGTTTGTAGTCCAGTGTTTTCTTCCGTAACTTATCCACGTCACTGTTACACATTTGTATAAGGCTCACATATCTGCTAGTTTGGCACGTCCTCAAAGAGTGCCAGTCGACCATTTTGATAGTACTTTTTCCATGTCGAGAAAACGCTGTTTTCGTCAGTGTGAAAGAAAATTCTCTTCTTTGACCAGCTGATCAATCAGAGTAGACTAGACTTGTCGGGAGAGGCACCTTGAAAAGACAGGCGCTATAATTGACCTCCTCAGACAGGGGGTTAATAGAGGTGCAGCCGAAATCGGCAGTTTGGAAAAAATAATATTTATAGAACATTAAAACGCATGAATCTATTCTAGAACTTTTAAATAAAAGCATGTACCGAATAATGTGCAGAGAATGTCCCCTTTAAAAATTATAATACTATCTTATACTATACTAAACGATAAAACTATAATAGATACGTGAAGACAGAAAACAGAAGACTCGTCTGTTTTAAATCCAAAGAGCATGAGCCATCATTCAGAAAGCTCATTACACTGTGACGTAGACCATAGAGGCCATTCGAAATGCCAAGAATAATGGGAAGACGTCTTGCGAGGTTTCAAAAAGAGCTTGGCATGGGAGAAACACGAAGGAGGTTATAGGAATAGGAAGCAGAGATTGATGGGTTGTATTGAGGAGCTACTAGATACTCAGGGATAGTTTCAGACACTAAAATATTCACTAGGAGTAGGGTTGAGGCAGAGGACAGAAATCAAGATGACAAGATTCAACAATATGGCAGCCTCCACACCAACAAATACAAGTCAGATTTTATAACAGGAGTGTAAGCCTCTTAGTCCCTCTAAGTCTCCAGAAGGTAGCCAGCAGGAGCTGTTGGCATTGTGGAAAAAGCCATGGTGGCTTAATCTTTCAGTGGAAAAGGTTAGAACAAATTTGCCAACTCAGAAGTTGAAAGTTTGCCCAAGAAGAACTTGGAACCATGGAGGAGCTACTGTTGCCTGCTGGGGAGGAGGAGGAAAACTCTCACAATAGCTCTTATGCTCCTGGAGAGTCAAATAAGACAATGGTGGATCGAATTAAAAATTATCTCTATGAGACTTTTGCCGTCAATTTAAAGAGTTTAATCCGGAACTTTCTCAAGCGTAATGGGCTACTGGCACTCTCCGTATTTGCAGTGATGACTGGTTGTTTTTTAGGATTCATGCTGAGGGGAAGTCAGCTTTCTACCCAGGTGCGTACTGCAACACTTCTTACATAGTTGTCTGCTAGACCTTTGTGCTGATTTAGTCTTTATTTTGTATCCCATGGTTTTCATTGACATTTTCCCAAAGGCTAAATACCATATTTAGGTTTTGTATAATTTAGCGTGTTGGTGAACGTCCACAGTAAAGTGTCAAGGACCAGTCTGTAAAAAAGTCCAACTACTGTGGTCTATAAGTGCATTGTTTGCTTTAAGTACTAGGTGAATCTCTGCTACTATGTGCTGAGGGTATCTCCAATCTGCATTTATATTCATGTTCTTCATTGAAAGAAAAAAAAGGTTTTTGAAAGAAGATAATGAGTAAAAATAGTAATGTAATAGTAATTTGTAAAGGCCAAATGGAATCTATAAATCATTCTTCTGAGTGTTGTGCATTATGTGTACTGTTTTCATCCCCACCGCTGAAGCAGTAGAACGGAATACATGACCCTAGGACAAGAACAAATATTTTGACTCCATGAAGATGTTTACTATGCCCTCAAATTGAAAGGTCACAAATAAACCCCTATCTGTGATGTCTCCTCCTATAGTGAAAAGGGTTGAATGATGTGGAGGAAAAGGTTGAGGTCAATCCAGGCTCAGTTCAATGAGTAGAAGGATTATTTCTGCCCTAAACTCAAGACTGCAAAGCAAACAGAACTTTTATAGCAGGTGACGTGTGACTGACCAAGCTGATGTTTGGTATCGAGTCAAGGTTTTTAAACTTAAGATATTAGGGTCAAGTTACTGTCATCAACAACAAAGTCTTAAATAACACCTGAATCTACACTGCAGAGTGAACACTTTTTATATTCTGTACATCGGGTGACCAATATGCTGTTTGCATATCTAAGGAAAGTTTAGACTTCTTGGGTACGGATACTTCCAATAAATTAAATTTGTTATTTGTCAAATGGTTGTAAATGTTTCAAGTACACTTAATTAAAATCACATAGATTTGAAACAGAAACATGAAATTATGTTTTGCCCTAACTTTTAAATTAGATTGAAGGCCATTTTCAGGGCATAATGAAATAGCTGCTGCATGTTAGTTTTGCGCTCTGACTTAAAAATACTGCAATAAAGTTTACAGAAGACTAAGTATAATCAAGATTGAGATTATTTATATTGGGGGTAACGCTTTTGTAATGAGCTTTAGTTTAACAGGTAATACCGTATTAATAACGTGTATTATGTGTTAATAAGCCTGTAAAAGTGTTAATAATAGCATCCACCCAGTCAGAAGCCTACCAGCTAGTTGACTGGTTGACTTTATTCAGTTAGCTAAAGCCAACATGGTTATAATCTCTGTTCACAGCATCAAGCTATCGAAGAAGATTTGCAATGACATCGGTTTGCACACAAGACCCGGGTATTTTTTAATGCCATAATTAACAATCATGTAGGCTTTATAACAGGGTTAACATTTTGTTTAATGAGAATCTCTTATAAGGATTTATTAATACATTATTACATAACTAACATTTAGGGACCTTAATCTTGTGTTTTTTTATTGTGTATTGTTGCCTCATTATCTTCAAATAGTTTTGTTGTTGTTCTCTAAAAAAGAGACCTTGGTTGAATAAGACTAATACCTGGTTACATCAAAAATGTATAAAATAAAAAATTAAAAAGAATGGTAACGTAGTAGGTTAGCTGGGTGTAGACGAATTGCAGAATTACTCAAATAGGCCAAGCTGAGTTTACAAATGATTAAGAATGATGGTTCCTGTTTCCTTGGCATTTATTTAATAATTTTATCAAAGCAGACTAGGTATTCGCAAAGATCCTTTTCTAAAACTACATTTAATCAATGTAATACCTCATTAATGACAACGAAATGTATTGGAGATGACTTGATAAGACTTTGTGATGTTTATTGATATGATTTGATTGATATTATA
>JAVQJS010129565.1:0-15000 GCA_036024795.1 Galaxias rostratus | reverse complement strand
GCGGCCGTGGCCTACATCATTGTGGTGCTGGGGCTCATGTTCTACTGCAAGAAGAGACGCAACGCCAAGAGGCTGCAGAAGGGCCAGGAGGGAGAGGAGCCGGAGATGGAGTGTCTTAATGGTATGGTGTGTGTGTGTGTGTGTGTGTGTGTGTGTGTGTGTGTGTGTGTGTGTGTGTGTGTGTGTGTGTGTGTGTGTGTGTGTGAGTGTGTGCGTGTGCGTGCGTGTGTGTGTGTGCGTAATGTGTAACATGTGTTTGGGTGGGTGTGTGTATATATGTGTATGTGTAACTTGTGTTTGGGTGGGTGTGTGTCTCTCTTTCTCTCTGTGTTTCTGTGTTCGAAGTATCGAAATATCGAAGAACATGAATATTTCAAAGAACTGAACGAGTGAGGTTGAGGATCCGATAGTAGAGGATATGTCGCCATCTAGTGTCTATCATATATACTGCTGGGTTAAGTAAATCTGTCAGAGAAAGTGAAACTGAGCTATTAAAAAACAGACGCTTTACAGTAACATCAGAGATTCATTTTAATGTTAGGTGTGCTGTGTGAGAGGTGAATCCATACATACTGGCTTCTCCTGGTCTCTCTCTTTACCTGAAATTTTTTACTCCTTTGACTGACGTTCAACACTCAAGTAACCCAATTCCTTGAAACTGGGGTTTAACATTCCTTCATCATTTCAGGAAATTTTTTAAATATACATTAATGCAAAAAATGTATCTGTCCGTTTAATATTGCCTATACTTTTACCCGAGTCCGCAAACACAAACTCGTATCAAAGTTCTGTGACCCTGACACGCTAAACTGTGTGATGTGTCCCGTGTCCATCAGGGGGCGCCCTGCAGCACAACGGCCACACCACTGCGGAGATCCAAGAGGAGGTGGCGCTGACTAACATGGGCACGACGGCGGCCACGGAGAAGCGCCACAGCCACGGCAACAGCGACAAGCTCCTGTTCCCCCGGGCCGACTTGCACACCATCACAACCCTCGGTACGACGGCATAGCTCAGGGGCTACTGCGGCCGCCACGACCGACATAAAGTTAGCCTCTCTTAGCTGGCTTTATTAGCTCAAATATGACTTTCTTTCGTGACCTTGAATTCTTTGTGTGTGTGTGTGTGTGTGTGTGTGTGTGTGCGTGTGTGTGTGTGTGTGCGCTCGTCCGCAGGAAAGGGAGAGTTCGGCGAGGTGCTGCTAGCGAAGGCCAGAGGCATCGAGGCGGGGGAGGAGGAGACGGTGGTCATGGTGAAGAGCCTGCAGACCAGGGATGAGCAGCTGCAGCTGGACTTCCGCCGCGAGGCCGACATGTTCGCCAAGCTCAGCCACAGTCACGTGGTGCGCCTGCTGGGCCTGTGCCGGGACGCCGAGCCCCACTACAACATCCTGGAGTACTACGACCTGGTAGAGAGGCAACACACACACACACACACGCACGCACGCACGCACGCACGCACGCACGCACGCACGCACGCACGCACACACACACACACAGGGACTGTAGGAAAACTCTTTTTTATTGGTCCTCTGATCTGTGACACTGTGCTTTTTATTTTAATAGGGAGACGTCAAACAGTTCCTGAAAATCTCCAAGAGCAAAGATGAGAAGATTAGCACCAAGACCAAAGTAAGAACCCCCCTTAATGTAGTTCCTTATAAGCCCCTACTTGTTAAACAATTTAGAGGACAGATGTATACAGCAAGCACTGTAGTACTCAGCATGTAGGTGCCCCTAGGATGTAGATGCACTTAAATACTCAACATGTAAGGGCACTGAAACAACATGTAAGGGCACTGAAACAACATCTAAGGGCACTGAAACAACATGCAAGTGTACTGAAACGACATGTAAGTGCATTGAAGTACTCAACATGTAGGTGCAGTGCCATAGTCAACATGTAGCTGACTTTTCCCCTCCTGATGTAGTTCCACAAGACCTCCTACTTGTTAAACAATTTAGAGGCCGGATGTATACAGCAAGCACTTTAGTACTCAGCATGTAGGTACTGTAATGCGAAATAGTGTCCAGCTGCAAAAATTTGTCCGGCTTGCGTCACAATGCGTTTTTTGCTACAATGTTAAATTTTGCTACATTCCGTTTCGCGGGCAAAAGGGCCTCACGTGGAAATTTAAGGCTTTTCATTCAATTGCTGTGCAGTACAATTTAGTTCATGCCTACTATTGGTCAGGTTATGCCACAAAGCTGTGCTGTCAATCAATACCACGCGGGGTGAAGCACTCCATGCAAAAAAAAAATAGCATCAAAAAAAATTAATTTCTTCTGATTAACTAAATAAATATAAATGTTTCATTCAGTTTCTTAAACATTTGCCATATAGTTGATATTATATATTTTTTAAAATAACAGTTTAAATACTGAATGTTGAGGATTCTTTTACGAAAGCAAAGTTTTAAGGAAAACATTATTATTTCAAATACAGAGTACAAATATAGCGACACGCAAGCCGGACACATTTTCGCAGCCGGACAGTATTTCGCATGACAGTGCCCCTAGGATGTAGGTGCACTTAAATACTCAACATGTAAGTGTACTGAAACAACATGTAAGAGCATTGAAACAACATGTAAAAGCACTGGGAAAACTCAACATGTAAGTTTACTGAGACAACATGTAAGTGTACTGAAACAGCATGTACGTGCATTGAAATACTCACCATGTTGGTGCACTGAAATACTCAGCGTGTCACACAGAGTGTAAACACATCATTCTCCTTCCCAGGTGTCCATCTGTGCCCAGGTGGCCCAGGGGATGGAGCACCTGTCCAATCACCGCTTTGTCCACAAAGACCTGGCCGCCCGGAACTGCCTGATCAGTGGGCAGCGCCACGTCAAGGTGTCCGCCCTCAGCCTCAGCAAGGACGTCTATAACAGGTCAGACCAGTAGGGGGCGCTTCACCCCAACGCACCAGGTTTAACGGGTGATGAAAGGGTCCGACTTTCGTTGCTTTTTTAATGGGGATGTGAGTTTTCTCTAACTGTCCGTCTGTGTGTGTGTGTATGTCTGGCCTTGCCTGTCTGTCCGTCTGTCTGTCTGTCTGTCTGTCTGTCTCTCTCTCTCTCTCTCTCTCTCTCTCTCTCTCTCGCTCTTCTGGAGTCCATTCCGTGTCCAAGGTTTCATGTTTAATTTGTTGCCTGCTCACGGACGAAACTCACTGTCAGTCAGATTGTTAGTTGGCTTGTTTGTTTAGTTAATTATATCTATGCCTCCGTGCCTGTATACAATAACGTAGCGGCACATATCTACTGAACAATGTATGCATACTTCTATAATCACACACGCCTTGGCACCCACTGCCTCTGTGAGTCTGTGAGCCCTTGTCTTACCCTTGGCAGCCTCGCACGACGTGGTTAGCCATGCGGACCAGCGACATAAAAAGCCTGCCACGGAGGAACACTACATCTGTGATGAAGGGTGCAGGGGGAGAGCCCTGGCTGTGCCCCCCTTCCTCTCCCAGACAGACGCGCCGGGACATTCGGGACGGGAGTGATGCTCCCTGTCCCCACACCCATCCCAGGCCTCCGCCGGTCACAGCGAGATCGTTTTGGTTCCCCTCGGCACGTGGGAGCGGAGAAGGGGACTCAGGGGAGGGGAGTGGACATTGGGATGGAAGATCTGGGATGGATGTCCCTCTTACAACCCCCCCCCACCCCCCGTCCCACCTCCATCGAGGACACAGGTCTCCTCCTCCCTTATCACCATGGAGGTCGTCATCGTCCTTGTCTCCTTGTTCGGGTTCTCTTGGCTCTTGATCCCGCCACGCAAAGCATCGGCGCTGGTCCAGAGAGCGGAGCCTCTTCCTCAAAGCGTTCGGGAAGTCCAGGTGTCTCCGCTCCCGTAGGTCCAGCGTAGGAACATTGCCCTGAACTCGTTTCGATCTGCGTCGGCTCAGATTAAGCGGACTGGAAAGAGCACATTGGGTGGGTTAGTGAAAACAGCGGCGTTCACCAGCCGAGGCTAACCCCCGCGTTGCCGCGGCCGATCCCGTCTGAACCGGTTCACCTTCCCCGTCGCTGAGGCAGGCTGTTCACATGGGAGGAGGAAGAGGAGGAGGAGGGAGGTGCTGAAGGAGGAGGGGTCTTTGTTCCAGCGGGACAGGTGGATGACGACAGAGGGGGGGACTCCTTTCCTCGTGGAGAGGGGACGCAGCGAAGGCGGGGACCAGCGGAGGAACATCAAACGGATGGAAATGTTGACTGGAGAATCATTTTCATTTCAAGTAGAAAAAAAAAATCTAAATTAAGAGTGAAATAGAGATGGTTTTCTTTGGCCCTGAAGTTTGGAAACAGCTGAAAGCCAGCCAACAAAAAAAAAACTAGGGAATGACTCAACAATTTGTGGAGCCGTTTTTAAATATTGACGGTAATCGGCGAGGCAAAAAAGCCGTCGTCTGTTGGTGAGGGCGGCCCCACTACACCCTCCTCCTCCTCCTCCTCGTCCTCCGGGTCCTGCCTCCCCCCCCCCCCAACACAGAGGTATTGCTCCTCCATCTCATTGGCTAGTCAATACCACCAAAAGCTGGTCTTTCAAGGGAACTGTGTGCCCAGTTAAAAAAAAAATGCTGTAAACGAGCACGTGTGACTGTACACGCACAGCATGGATAAACGTCAGCATCTAGGCGTGCCACGCATAATCACGACATGGCGGTCCGGAAACCCCGCAAAAGTATCTGAAGTCGAACGACAAGTCGCCGCCCAGATTGCGTTCCCCGCGTCTGCACGCGGTGATTCGATGAACATTCGGTGGCCTATGGGGAAGATAAGGGAGGCTGCGACGGCCACAGTGTGCCTCACAAAGGAGCTGTGGAATTGAAAATCGCTGCCGTTGTTTACTCCCTCTCGGAGACAAACACGACTTTGAGTTCCCCGATTCAGTGTCAGGCGCACGCTGGCTCAAACGGGGGAAAACAATCTCTTCATAAAAGCAATATCTTTGTATTACATGAAAGTCAATTATAACTTTATTTATAACTTTTTCTTTTTTTTATTGCCCTCATCTGCATTCAGCGCGGGAAACGTCTGGCAGACGCGCAGAGTCACAAGTAAACATTACGCACGCAGAGACACACATTGACACGTTCACGCGCTCGCACGCACACCAGCTACTGCAAGAAGAAGCGTTCACTTACCTTCAATTCTCTCTCTCTTTCTCTATTTCTTTCTCTCTCGCCTCTCTCTCTCTCTCCCTCTCTCTCTCTCTCTCTCTCACACACACACACACACACACACACACACGGTGTTCTGTGGGCCTAGCAGTCAAGGCAACGCGTACCGTTGTGAAACTTTGCGTTCTGATGTTGTTTCCGTTCAAGTTACCTAAAGGTTCAGAAGCAGTGTGGGAGACCAATGGAGGTTTGAGAAAACAACAACACCCACCGTGTTTATTCCCACCGAGGGGAACGGGAAGCGGATCTTTTCTCTCTGTTTTTTTTAAGTGGCGCCGGGCTACTTTGAACACCGTCTATTGGTGCAGCCCTCCGAACGGGAAGGCCGAGCCAGGCTAACGGTGAAGCGCGAGCGCACGCCGGCGACTCTGCGTCTCGACGGGCCTCCCGCTGCCCGGGGCTCGGGAGACGGCGAGGACGACGGGATAGCGGGGCGCGCGTGCCGTCTCCGCGCGGCTGCCACCTGTCGACGGCGGACCCGCGCCGGGCCACGAAACGGAGGCCTGGAAGCCTCCGCGGAGCTTCCGTTGTGCTTTAGCCTCTCCCTGCGTGTCCTGTGGACTGACAGGCGGAGGAGACAGCCTTCGGTCCTGTTTGTCCATCGGTCCAAAAAAACATGCCTCGTTCTCCTGCCAGTGCCCTGTCCAGTCACTGACAATTAATCCGGAGTTGGTCTGTGTGTTCTATATGTGTGAGGAAGATCTAATATATGTTGGGTGAGCAAGTCCGGCGCAAATTGGCTGCCGTGGTATCACTCAGACTGAGTGTAGTTTTGATAACTGTCAGTCCATTAGTTAGTTCAGTGTCACGGTTTGCACCTAGTTGCACAATATTATTATGGTGTTTTTGGTTCCTGTCACTTTCTAACTTCTCTTGGTTTTCAGAGCGGGCCCCTCACCCCAATCAGCTCACTCATTCCACCTGGTTTACTCAGCTCAGCCTCACACCTGCAACTCATCACCTCATTAGTACTTGTATATATATCTCCTCGGTTGTCTTGGTCCTTTGCCAGATTGTCTTGTGTTGTACTGCCAAGCTCTCCAGTGAATCAAATATCGCATACCCGTGTCTGACCTAGTTTTGCCTGTCTCGTCATTTGGATTGCCTGCCTGCCCCTTGTCTGCTCTGTTTGCCATTGAACTGATTTCCTGGATTTTGACCCCCTGCCTGTACTACTCTGAGTAAAAGCCCTATTCCTCAAACTACCCTGTGTCTGCAGTTGTCGTGCTTTTGGGTTCTCTGCCGGTCCCGGCCTAAAGGCGTAACATATGGTCCCTATAATTACCCCCCTGAAGTAAACAAGAGCCACTCAGGCCGTGATTTACGACCGTGTCACGGAGGGCCCCGTAGACGGAGGAGCCAGGAGGCGACAGGAGGAGGAGGGAGGAGGCGGGAGGACACGGCCTCGGAAAACGAATAAGAGCAAGGTGAGGGGGCAACGGAAAAGAAAGAGCTGGTGGAGCGCGATGCTGCAGGGAGAGAGAAAGAGAGAGAGAGAGTCAGAGTAGGGGAGCGACATAAAAGAATCATGGCCGACACGCATTGCGGACGGCGGTGAAAGCTAAATAAATGCGCAGGCGTGGAGGTGGACGTCCGTAACCTCACCCGGCGAGGTTACCTTCTCCACACATCTCGGTCATAATTCATGGTTCAGACCCATGGTTTTAAAGGCTGGAGCCACGGCGGGAGCAGTGGGGGGGTGAGGGCGCGCTGTTTTATTCCTGACCCGGTGTCTCCTCCGCCACGTCTCTTACGAAACGCATCGGCGGTCTGATGCAGCGGTAGCAGCGTTGGGGTGCTCTGTCTGTCAGGGAGGGGCTACAAAGCGTCTGTGGTAGACGTGAGAGAGGGAGTGAGGGAGGCTGAGGGGGGGGGGGGAGGAGGAGAGAAACAATGAAAGATTTACGACGCGCGCCGAGCGCACGGACGCCGACTTTATCTGCTTATTATCAAGCCGGATCGTCTCCGTCGGGGCTCCACACAAATCACAGCGCGCCGAGCTCGCCGGCCCCACGCTGCACTGTCAGGGTGGCTAATCACGTCTCTCTTTTTCAATCCCCCGCGCCCCCGTGACCTCCTTCACGCGTCTCTCTCGCTCCGTCTATCTCGCCGCCTCTATTTCTTCATCTCCGCGTCCCTCTCTGTCTGCGTCTCTCTTTCTCTCTCCCTGTCTGTCCAGCTGATTGGTGCAAAGAGAGCAGTCTGCCACTGTTGAATCACTGCACGTGATGGAGCGGGGTTGGAGTAAGTCACAACTTACAAGAGTTTGGGAATTTTGATAGAGAGCGCCTTGTCTTTCGAAACCCACTCAGCGAAGTCACATACACCGGTAATATACGATGCATTCACAGGGATTTTTCCAAAAACATTGAGTTTGTCTGTTTCAAATTACATGTTGACTGTAAAGGTTTTCTTGCATGCAGTGTTTCCAGCGCGACATCCAAGTGCTGGGTTAGTGTGCTTGGAACCTCAACAGAAGGGCATCCAAATACAGGATGGAACAGTGTTTGGTGGAGATGTTTTTAATCAACCCGTAACCTAGAATTTGGTGGCGATGTTTCGACCCAACTCATAACCTAGTGTTTGGTGGAGATGTTTCAACCCAACCATTTACCTAGTGTTTGGTGGAGATGTTTCGACCCAACCATTTACCTAGTGTTTGGTGGAGACGTTTCTACCCAACCCATAACCCAGCGTTTGGTGGAGATGTTTCGACCCAACCCATAATCTAGTGTCTTGTGGACGTGTTACATATGATTGCTAGAGCTTCCCACGCCTCACTTTAATTTATTACAAACTGTAAAGCTCTGGCATACCACTGTTAGCTTTACTCTCCGCTAGGATGTCCTTCCCTGGCAACCTGTAGGGGCTCACAATGGGATTTATTCATACAAAAGGCATTTTTTTTGTTTGCTCCCTGCCTGCCTATGCTCTAACATATGGCAGACGAGTGTTGGACAGTACTCCTTAGCCGTCTAACAACTTTAACACTTTGTCAGTACTCTATGTGCATACAACGATGCTTCCTCGGACTGGAACATGTCTGCTAAATATTATGAAAATGTGTTATTTTATTTATTTGACTGTTATTAAATCCTTTTTGACCAATTTGTTAAGAAATTTTCATTTTCTACATTTCAATGTTTATGCAACATTGATAAACCTGTGTCTTACGACCAATGAGTTCTTCTTGAATTGTGACTGTGGAAGTGTTTTCCATTGTGATGCGGTTTACTGCCTATCGGCAAGCCATGGATGAAAATGAGATCTGGTTCTCAAGAGACTTGCCTGGGGAAAATACAGTATTTTACTACTGACGAGCTCCTACCTTACATGTTATTATCTTCTTCCTTTAGACTCATGGCAAACACTGCCTTCTACCACATCCTTTAATTCCAGCATGGCTCCTCCAGAGTCCGTCTCCTGTTCCCTCTCTCTTCCACCCCCTCCCCTCTGTGTCTGTGTAGCTCAGGCTCGGGAGAGAAGTCTCCCCCTCCAGTTTGCTTACGTCGCCAGTATTCCGTGGCTGCCTGTATATCTCCCTGCCCTTTGCAACCCGCAAGTGTTCTTAATCAACGGGAGTTTGGCCTCTCTCCCCCGCCCCAGCCTCCCCGACTCCCTCCGCATGGCCGCCTCCCCCCTCCGGTTACCCCCCTGGGAGAGTGCGGCACCCCGGGTCGGCGGGTTAATGTTCTGGCAGTTTGAGATACGCTTCTGACATTTCAATCCGCCGATCTGTTTTTATCGCAGCTGATTTAGGAAGGGGGCAAGGTAGTGGTGGAGGGGAGGGATGGTGAGAAGGAGACGGGACAACACAGGGACTGTGTGTGTGTGTGTGTGTGTGTGTGTGTCTGTGTGCGGGTGCGGGTGTGTGTGTGTCTGTGTGTCTGTGTGTGTGTGCGGGTGTGGGTGAAAGAGACGGAGAGAGAGAGAGAGCAGCACAGCAGCATCAGACCATAGACTGCAGTTGCGGATGACTGCCGACGGATTGAGTGTGGTGATGTCGCCCCCTGGTGGTGAAAGGGGAAGAGCTATAAGGGTCGACTGCGGCATGAGAGCAATAAAATACATTGGTTTATATCAGGGACAAATGCCAGGGTTTTAGAAAATTAATTTGCGATTTGCACTGGTAAAACAGATGCATTGTAAACAATGAAAACGGACGTATAAACTGGACCGTGGAAAGAAATTGTCCTGAAAGTATATTTGCAATCTGCGGGTATTGACGTGTGTTTTGAGTGCGCTGATCAATATTAATGGTATAGCTCAGGGACACAAACCCGCAGTAATGTCTTCTGAAAGTATGAGGTGTGGGGTTGTCTTCAGAATGGGTCTGCCCCACCCCCCAAACGTTTTATGTAGGCTACAAATCCTCACAGACGGACCCACAGCCAACCAGAGAGCAGCAGTGAGGCGGCGAGGGAGAGAAGCAAGGGGAGAAGTAGAAACAAAATATCAATGGACGACACGTGGGGACCACCCAGAGACCCAGATTGACAAGGAAAGTGTTTTTTAAGAGTGGAACGTTCGAAGGGGGGTAAAGAAAGGGGAACCGAACCTCGAGAGAATTGGATGAACAGCGAGAATATAGGCCGTTGGAAAAAACGCACTGACGGAGAAACAAAAATCCAAGATAAAGCGGTGAGCACCGACATCCGAGGATTGCTCCCCTCACACCCCGCCAAAAAAGTGGGAGACGGGAGAGTAGAGAGGAGAGTAGATATGAGGGAATACGTAAGTGAATTTGGAGAGTTTGGGCTTGGAGATGAACAGTGGGAGGGAAATGGGGGGGTGGGGGGGTACTGCTGTGCGGCCAGTGGTTTTTGAATTTGATTTGATATGAATTCAATAAGCGAGAGCCGTCTCCCTGCCCCCAGTGTAATTACAGGCAGAACAACGGGGGCATTGTGAGCCGTGCCACCGCCTAAACGCTCCCCCGCTCGCTTCCAGGTCGCCACTGATCTTGTCGGGGAATGTCAATTATCGTCTTAAACGTTGCCGACTGGAGGGAGAATAGTGAGCGGGCGCTGGGGTGAGCGAGGTTTAAAAACATGGGGAGAGGGATAGAGAGAGGGAGACAGCGGCATGGAGAGAGAGAGAGAGAGAGAGAGAGAGACGGGAAGAGGAGTTGCGGCGGCGAGGAGAAGGGCAGCGAGAGAGGGAGCTGAGGTTTCACTCTGAGAGGCACAGAGAATTCTAATGGGGTCCTCCTCATTGTCTCCTGGCTGTTCCCCGCGGCAGCTAATAACCTGATGTCTCCAACATGGAGGCTCAGCAATCAGCTGAGGAACTCAGAGCCCAAGGTAAACCGCAGGGGTGGACTGGGACATTTGAGCCAAGATGGCCACCGTTAAAGTGTTGCGGTCAATTTCACGTCACGGTCGCCGTTTGACAGTTTGCTTCGTTGTTTGTTCACCCACTCCTTCCGTTCCTTCCGTTCATTTGTCTATTCATCGTTCACTTCATTAGTCAGTCGTTCCCTCTCTCATTCACCGAGTCAGTCGGTCAGTCGTTCATTGAGTCAAGAATACGGACCCCCTGGCAAGGAATGCTGCTCCTCCGGAACCGATTTAACATCCAACATCCAAGGTGAATCCTTCTTCCATCCGTCATCCGTCCATCCGTCCGTCCGTTCATCCGTGCACGTCAGCCGGTGCCCCTTCCCCCTCTGCGCGCCCGTCCCTCTCCCCGCAGTCTGGCTCCCAGGGAGTTGGCTGCCTTGATCTGCTCTCGGTACAAACAGCCTGGTAAACATCATGCAACATTTAGAGGAGGCAGACCCGCACTCACTCTAATTCACTCTGGCTCGCCGGAGACACACAAACAACTGTTCCCAAAACATGCCCCCATCGGAGGGCTTACCGGTATATGCGTATGCTTGTATGTGTGTGTGTGTGTGTGTGTGTTTGTGGGGGGTGGGGGGGCAGTTTGCTGGGGTGGGTGGGTCTTAGTGCGTCCGCACCGTTGAATATGCATGAACGCTGTCGTGCACGCATATTGGCTTACTTGTAAGGGAATAACATCCTGGCTGGCTCGCAGCCAAAGTGTCTTATAAAAGCTAGGCGTTCCGTAAAAGCTGGCCAGCAGCAGTCAGCACTCATTGGGCCTAATGGAGACGTGTGAGCGCACATCGGACCATGCAGCCTGGAAATCAGACTGATATTCGGTGCTGGCTGGCATCATTGGAATTAAGTGCAGTTATACGTGTGAAACATTTTCAACTCTGATTTGCAGGGAGCTGGAAAACGTCTTCCAAGGTTGTCTTGCAGCATTGAGCCAACGTATAGCCTCGCCATTGTAAAGTAAACGCCCGGTTGGGTGGACTGCATCTCCTCTTCTGTATGTCTTTTTATAGCCTATCTCTATCTTTCCCGGCATTCCATATTGGATTGTTTAGACTGCATGCTGAGATCGCAGGCCTTGAGTCATCAAAAGCTCCTCGATTGCGTGGCTCTAAAGACCCAACCGCTCAGACGCACACACACATACGCACACACATACACACACACACACACACACACTCTCTAAAGGAATACTCTTCAGTTAATTCCAACCATGTAGATATCTTGGCATGGACACAATGGAGGGGAATAGAAGGAAATAAAGAGTTCGAGAGAGAGACACACACATACAGCAAAGAAAGAAACCGTGAGAGAGAGAATAAGCAATAGTCACGTACAGGTGTGTGTGTCTGTGTTAGCGTGTCGTGTGTGTGTTAGCGTGTCGTGTGTGTGTGTGTGTGTGTGTGTGTGTGTGCCAGAGAGAGCACAATAGAGAGAGAGCATGAGAGAGACATGAAAGAGAGAGAAAGAGAAATCCACGGTTTCTGTCGAGAGACAGAGAGCCATATAAACATATGGTAAAGAAAGAGAGAAAAAGGAGGGAGAAATAGAGAGGGCACTACAAAAAAACTGTAAAAGAGCCATAGGCTCATACGTTTAAAGGCTTAGGTTCAGTCTCAACACACACACGCACACACACACACACACACACACACACACACACACGAGAGGGAGGGAAAAGGCTCGAATGAACCTCGCCCGTCGTTCTTTTTAAAACCGCCGCGCCGTCCTTAAGCACACACGGTCACGGACTCAACCTTTTTTTTTTTTTTTTTAGTCAGTCGTTTAATGCAGCGATGCAAGTCACCCTGTCCTCCAAAATAAACGCCTTGAAAGAAGAGCAGCCTGTCCTTCTCTGACATTTGTTGGGTTAAACAACCTTTAGCGTGGGAACAACGGCGGAGCCTCTCTCTGCCCCTCTGGGACTCCTGACCCGGGTGGTGTGTGTGGTCGTTCGTCATGGCGACCGGGAGTGGGGGGAGGAAGACAGTGGTGCGACGAAGGCCGTGTTGATTTGTTCTGCGATGCGCACGTCGTCTGAAGACCCTGGGAGAATCAGCCCTCCGAGTTGGTGGCCAGTGGGCAGCGTTTTCTTAAAGAACATGTTGTAGTCTTGATAAGAAATGGACACGTTGTAGTCTTCATAAGAAATGGACATGTTGTAGTCTTCATAAGAAATGGACATGTCGTAGTCTTCATAAGAAATGGACACGTAGTCGTCATAAGAAATGGGCATGTTGTAGTCTTCACAAGAAATGGACACGTTGTTGTCTTCATCCAAATAGAAACGTTTTTTTCAAAAATAGTGGACACAGTAATCCTTAGAAACAAACACTTTGTAGTCTTCATAGAAATAGACACCTAGTTTTCAAAAGGGAGTTAACACATTGTAGTCTTCATTAGAACTAGACATAGTAGTTTTCATAAGAAATTGACACTTTGTAGTTTTCATAACAACTGGACACTTTGTAGTTTTCATAACTACTGAACGCTTTGTAGCCCTCATACGAAATGGACACGTAGTCTCTCTCTTTAGTCTACCGTACGTCTCACCATTTGATAAGGAATGTCATGATTATTATATTATTATAATCGAATTTCAACGCTTTGATACATAATTAAAATCTCGCTAGGTCCGCGTGCAGGACATAGAGACAGAGCTCCTTCTGCTTCTAAAAGAGACAAAAATGTGAAATCCGCTCTGAGGCTGGGGTGCCTGTTGACGATTAAAAGACTCTTCCCGTGCAATATGCAGCCAACGAGAGGGAGATGTTTCAGTGGGTTTCATCCATGCCTTTGAAGTGTCATTAGCCCAACGAAAAAAAAAACGGCTTGAAATATTGAATTAGAAGTAGTCTTAAGTAAGACTTGTGAGTAATCTCATTGCAAATGATGATGTGTCATGGCGTTTTGTTCAAAGCACTTCTGTTCAGATATATCTCTCTCTCCGATCGTCTTTCCCAAAGTGCCCACCGGGAGAAACACTGGGAGAGAAAAGCTCCCGGCTCCTTCCTCTCTGTCTGACAATGCTGAGGAGAGGGGCCCTCAAACGATGATAGGTTTCGTCTTTTTCAAGTCCAATTCGTCTTCCGGTCCTGTCTGTTCTGCTGGGTTTATTTTTTTGTTCTGGTCGTACGGTTAAGATGGCTGGTTGGCATGTCTCCATGATTGATAGCCTGCTGTGAGGTCCGGATAGTTTTCGAAAAACATCCGTCTCAAACCGTTTACGTGAATCGCAGGCCTGCAAAATATCTGTTACGTACCATTTTGTTTAACCTCTGCAGGGATATCTGACTACGAGCTCAAGGTGTTAATTTGCGTTGAGTTAGATGTATTTAAGTAAATGAGATTTAATGCCACTGAGATTGCCTTGTGAGATACGGTGTTGAGTATCTCTCTGAAATGGACAATCCTCATCGTTCTCCCTCTACGGCGAGTCACTTGCTCGCAAGAAATTATTTCCAGTTTACAGTTCTTTTAAAATAAGAAATGAACGGGTAACCTTTTGTCAAAGCCGTGGCGTGTGGTGTCACTTTTACACCGTGCACGAGAGAGAGTGCTGAGGATAGCGAAGGAATATCTGATCAAAGTCAAGAAGAACACAACTTAATCCTCGCTCCCTCTTCAAGTAGCGTCGGCAAGGGGACGCCAGCAATGCAAACGATCTGATAACCTCCCCCCACCTTCTTCCTGTGTCTACTCCTCTCTTCCTATCCATACCACCTCCTTCCTGTCTCTGCCTCCTCTCTCTGATCCCTGCTTCCTGTTTCTGCTCCCTGCTTTCTGTGTCTGCTTCCTGCCTCCTGTCTCAGCTGTCTGTGTCTACCTGCTCCCTATCTCAGTGTCTCTGCTTCCTGTCTCAGCGTCTCTGTTTGCTATCTTAGTGACTCGGTTTCATGTCTCAGTGTCTCTTTGTCTCAGCGTCTCTGTCTTATGTCTCAGTGTCTCTGCTTCCTGTCTCGGTGTATCTGCTTCCTGTCTCAGTGTTTTAGTGTCTCTGCTTCCTCTCGAAGTGCTTCAGTGTCTCTGTTATCTGTCTCAGTGTCTCTGCTTCCTCTCTCAGTGTCTCTGTTTTATGTCTCAGTGTCTCTTTGTCTCAGTGTCTCAGTGTCTCTGCTTCTTGTCCTAGTGTCTGAACTTCCTGTCACAGCGTCTCTGCTTCCTGTCTCAGCGTCTCTGCTTCCTGTCTTAGTGTCCCAGATCCGTGTCTCAGTGTTTCCGTGTCTCAGTGTCTCAGTGTCCCAGCTCCGTGTCTCAGTGTCTCTGTGTTTCCGTGTCTTAAGTCTCTCATCTCCCTGCTTCCTGTCTCTCCTCAGTGTCTCATCTCCGTGCCTCATCTCCCGGTGTCTCCTCCCTGTGTGATGGGATTATAAAACAGCTCCTTTCCTCTCCGAGCCTCTAATCCCAGAGCATGTTCCTCACGATTTCTCCGGTTCGCTGTGGGGGGGGGGGCGCCGCCGCGGGCGGGGGG
>JAVQJS010129529.1:0-12970 GCA_036024795.1 Galaxias rostratus | reverse complement strand
CCGTTGACAGCGGCGCTAACGGGGTGGACGGGGGCGGGCCCGGCCTTGTGGAGGCGGCACGGGCACCCGTCGCTTGCTCACCCCCTCACCGCCCCCCCCCCCCCCCCCGTTAAGCGTCCAGCTTTGATCCCGGGATATGGGCACGGAAAGAACGTCCCCCTCAGCAGCGGGAGCGTGGCGCGCTCACGATCACAGACGGCTCCAGGGGGGACAATCGATCGCAGGATGACGCGGGCCGAGCGCAAACAAAAGCCTCGTTTGCATGTGACTGGGATCAGGGCGGGAACACACAGGGAGGAGACGGACATCATTGCACTGTGTCAGATCCATTCCAGAGAAGACTTACTCCACTGCAATGTGCAGTGTGCAACTTTTCTCACCGCTGTCGTATCTTCTAGTTTTGTTGGACGTGTGATTCTTTTTGTTTTGGCACATGAGAAAGGTTCTGTCATTCTTTTAAACCATCAAAGTGGTTGTAAAAAGCAGTGTTCACGGACAGTGGGCCAAAATCTCTCCACTGTATTGAGACAGTCACTGCAGGTAGCATGTGGTTTCTGTCATAACGGTTATTTGACCCGTCATTAAGTCTTAAAGCGACAAACATATATTCAAACCAGTGTGTTTTCATCTGCGAGGCACATTTATGTGAGAACGTTTATTTTCCTGTTGAATTTGTTCAAATCTAAAGGTAAATATGTAAGTGCTGTCAAAAATGTATTTTTAATTAACATACTTTGACCTATATAAATATAAATTTCCATGGAACTCTAACTTATATTTTTCTAAAACAGATATACACATTAAATGCATTGCGCCCTACAACATTGCCATTCAAAATATTTTGTTGTAAAGTCTGCATCCAGTAAATCTCCACCATTCTAAATGTTTTGTGGAAGTTGTGAAGCTCTGCCTCTTTGCTCCACTTGAGAGATCCTCTTTGAATTCTCTGTGCTGTTTTAACCTTGGCCTGAGAAGACACGGCACCTTGGCTGAGTGGTGAGGTTCCATGAAAGGCCATTCTGCCATGTCGATATACGATAGACTCATTTTAAGTGATGTTTGCCTCTGTTGAGACTGCTGGAACACGAGGCGGGGTTGTCATGTCAGAGCAAGGGAGCTTTTTCACTGTGACACATCTGATGGAGCTGTGCACTCAGACCTGTGGCCAGTGGGACCTCCCAGTAACCTTTGGTGATATAAGCTTTCACTAGACAGCTCGTTCCAGAACTTCAGATTTATACAGACAACAGCCTGTTCAGTAGTTATGTGAACGGGTGGAATCAATGTGTCTAGTTTTTGGCAATAGTGGCCTATGTGTTTACCATAATTTTCTATAGCCATTCCAACTTTATACCAAATATGAATTGAACTCCTTATAATACATGTCTATTTATATTTCATATAGAATTTGTGAAAACGTGCTACTGAATGCATTTCTAGGGGTAGTGTGTAGATCTGCAATTAAAGAAGATAACAGCTATCAACATAGCAACATAGCTTTTAGGTGTAAATTCAGCCAGCTTTTCACTGTTGCTATGGAAGCAACATGTAAGGCTTGTATTAGACAATTATGAAAATAATTTCAAGCTGAGACTAGATGTTCAAGTAACTATGTACATAGTTTATAGTAATAATTATAATAATTATAATGCAAATCCTTATAATAATAATAAAGAAGAAGGAAATAGCAACTATATTTAGATTAACCATGACAACTTCAAGAACTTCCAATCTCACAAGCCTCCAGGACTGGGCCATTGGTCAGCTGTACATACACTAAATGACCCAAGACATCAAAACACACACAGACACACACACACACACACACACACACATACACACATATACACACGTTAAATATTTAATGTTGCCTCTTTCAATACATACATGTTTCAATGGATTTTGTGCTGTGCATTATTCTTAATGACATCAGCGCCCAGGTGTTGGTTTGATAATAATATGTCGGTTTCCACATAATAGATTTTCAAACACAGCAGACCTTCGAACACTATGTTGAGATTGTGTGAAATGAAATGATAAGGACAATTCAGCATTATCTGTGTCCCAGAATGTTTGGATAATTGAACAAGAATTTATCAAGTCCATTAGCATATGCTTCACTTCGGTATTTCCTGAATGTCATGACTTAACGTGATTCTCTGTCAATGAAAATGAACTCCCCTCTTGCTGCTGATTAGACAGGATGTCTATGGATTTCGAATCGAGGAAAGGTTGTGACAGTGTACAGTATATTTTAATGAGAGCACTGTCAAATGTAAGTGTTTTTCAGGGCCTTCAGGGCAAACACGCACACCAGTATATATTTATGCCGGTAAAAGAAAGACATCCACAAGCAAGGTTAAAAGGTATGTATGATCACAAAGGCAAATACTTGGGCTGGAGTTAAATTGAATTTCCACTTAAAAACCAGCAATCCGAAGCCATGCATGTAAAATAATAATTTAATTCTGCAGGAATATGGCCTATTCCACAACAATGGTTTCTAATTCCTCTCCCTTGAGAAGAAAAACAATTACAAAAAGTGAAAAGCATGTTTTTTTTTAAAGGGGTGGTGGTGAAATATGAAAACTGGCATGAATACCTATATTCTTCTGGCAATTTTTATGTGATTTTGTATGAGTGAGCCACACTGAGTGTGTAGTCAAAATGTGTTAGAGCAGAGAAATTGCAAGATGAGTGGGCATGAATATACACGTGACTGAAGAAGAAGAAGGGTTTTCAATATGACTGCATTCAAAATACAAGATACATGTTTCTCTCTACAAAACCACTGCTTTGGAAAAACAGAAAGACTATTAGACAATTTATAACTGGAGACATGGAAATGTTTGTCATCATTCTCTTTGCAAAGTCATTTTTGGAGTCATGCAGTGAATATTTGAAATAACTTTCAGCTAATAAAGTTTTAAACATGGATGAATCCAACAATGGGTTGTTGCTGGCTTTACCTTTCATCAGCACTTATTTTTTAAATGTATATGACCAGTGTACTAAATATTATCAAATGTTGGCACACTTCAAAGCAAGCAGCAACGATAACTGTATTTTAGTTCCTGCAGTAACCATAACTACAATGAATACGAATAAAGTAATATATTCAGTAGGTACTTACATAGAGAACGTTCTAGCCATAATTATTACAAATGTAAATACATTTTACTGCTCAGTTTTTTTTATCAGAACCAACCTGTGTCTGGAGATATTTATATTCGAATACTGCTAACCAAAGTCATTTCAGTATACCTGGACCTTTCTTAGGATGACACAGTTTTGTTTTATTCCAGGTGAGCATCTCCGAGTGTGTCCCCAGGGAAACACCTGTTGCACCCAAGAAATGGAAGACACATTTGGCCAACAGAGTAAGCAAGACTTTGATAACCTATTGGATGAAACCAGCAACGAATTGCGGACCACCTTTGTTTCCAGTCATAAAAAGTTTGACGGTAAGTTATTTCAACTGTGTTTCTGTCACATGTTGATTATTCGCTCTCTCGCCCTCCATTGTTTTGTGTGCTCCCCTCACACTCCTTGATAACTAGAAACTTTTTTGTAGTGGAATTCCTGTTTTACCGTTGGCTGGTCTTAAAGCTGTGAAACCCTGTCACTCAGGAGGAAATAGACCTAGAAATTCCCATTAATGGGGCTAAAAGTGAAGAGCTGGGCTCACTTGCCTTGGATTAGACGCTGCAGATTGACAGCTCAAACTGGGTTTGCAGAACATTATTAAAGCGGCCTGCTATGGGGCTGTTTATGATCCTGACTTAACCCCGTTGTGACTCCCCTATCCACCACGCGTCCACTGACCTCACAATTTTCAGGGAGCAGCTTCTCATTACCGAGGCGAGCTCTCCCGCGCTCCCTCTCGTTCTCCTTCCGAAACCTCTCCCGTCTCGGTGCGCTCTTCTCCCGAGTCAGCTCCCTCTAGTTGCTGTGTAATGAGCATTCATAATCCCTTCGACACGAAGGCTGCGTGTGGCTGCAGCGTGGGGCGCAGCAGCTGCTCATCAGCAGCGACTGTGGAGATGGGAGACAGAGGTGAAGGGAAATGGCAGAGGCACTGTTTGGGTTACCGTGTCCCGTAATATGAGCATCCCGTTGTATTTGCATGGTTGTTTGCAGGGCCGCTTCCTGCACTGTCGTTCATCGTGCTTGTGTGTTAAGGGAAGTGCTGTCTTCCTCTGTCAACTTTGGGAATTCAGTGGAGCGGAGATTGTGAGTGTGTTTCAGGCCAGGCGGCCGCTCTGATTCCCTGGTTCTGTCGTCTGAAGAGCTCGCTCATACAGAGTAGCCTTCAGTGCTGGAGTGATGCTCTTCAAGAACAATACGCTTAGTCTTCTTTCTTTCGGTCTTTCGGTCTTTCTTTCTTTCTTTCTTTCTTTCTTTCTTTCTTTCTTTCTTTCTTACTCTCTTACTGCTTAGTTGTTGTTTTTCTCGAGCATAGCATTAACACCATTTTCCTACTTCATTGTCCTGTAGAAATAATTCAACCTTTAATGTTCTAAATAATGTTCTTCAGTATGGTCCTCCAAGTGTAAAACATGAAGATATTTTCTTGCAGTGAATATGTTGGATGTGAAAAATTATATTAATCTGTAAAGTACCTCTGTGCTGAAACATTAATGCGTTTAGAGAGCCACAAAGTTGTTCAATGGAGAATGGAGCATGTGTTAAGGCCGTCAGCAAATCAGAGTAGCTTTTCAGTCAATGCTTTGCATATGTTCCGAAAGGAACAATTGTCAAAGTGATGATGTTGAAACACTAGAGTAACAGTGATGTTGGCTGTCAACCAACAATGCAGTATCCTTAGCGATTCCTTGCCTTGTCTTCTTTCCATTTGCATTGAAAGTAACTGCCCTCTGCTGCTCTAAATAATGTAAACAAGTCAGACGGATATCTGAATTTACAAGGAATTAGAATAATCCACAATCAGCATTGGTATTGTCTGTTAATGTATACTTAACAAGGTTTATGGTACCCATTTAGGATGATAGCAAGGTCCTTTAATTTGCCGGAATGTATTATTTTCTGATAACATGATTCCGGGCAGCATAAAAAAAAAAGCTATTGCTATTCAGATCGGCTTCAGTCAGGTCTAGTGAATGTCACAGGCTCTTGTCCGGTCAAGGAGGAAAAGAGGGTCTGTCCAGCAGCACTTAGATGGATGGCCCCGGGCTACCTCAGTTCTCCTGGGAACTACTGACACTCTCCATAATTTTATCAGTGTCAAGATGTGTGCGCACATTTTCAGCATGCCTGCCATTTCCTGTACGGGAGAACCTCAGGACGAGACAGTGTCCGCTGAGAGTCTCCACTGACTACTAATGCGCTCAACATGAGACTTTCATATTTCTTGGGATGGGGAATGCAGTTATGTGTCGGTTATCTAAAAAGTAAATCGGGAACGTAAAGGCCTTGGCAGACAGAGCTGTTGTTTTTTTAGCTCAGACTCTCGCCAGTTGAAACAGTATTTCTTTAATCATACCCTAAGAATGCCCATGTCTGTATCGCCAGTTGAAACAGTAATATTCTAATCATAACTTAAGAATGCCTCGGTACGTATCGCCAGTTAAAACAGAAATACTCTAACCTTGAGAATGCGTATGTCCATATCACCAGATGAATCAAACATTCTCCAAATGTTTACATGGGAACAAATGAATACGTCTGGCATTGGAGTTAAAAAAAAAAAAGCAGCCTCGCATTCGATCTGCTACCATCAATATTATAGAAAAGGAGGATGGGGTGAGATTGAAACCTTAGTCCTCATCCTCGCAATTTATCGACAAACCATTTAGAATGAACTAAGCATCTGTTTCTAAACTCCTTCCCCCACAGAGTTAGTCAGTGCTCGTGCGTTGTCTGTAGTCTCCTTGTATCCTCCGACGTGATGTTTACTGCAGCTGACAGAACAGGCCAGCCCACGCGTACCTGACATGGCTGGCTCTGTGTCACCTCCACTGCCGTGCAAGGGAGGGCACAGACTCAAAAGCATCCAAGATAAACATTTAGAAGCTTCTTGCATCTCCCAGGGCATAGTTCTGCACTGCCAATCTCCCTGGACACCTTCTTTTTAAAAACCTTTTGCTTGGAAAACAGTGAAAGGTAGGCCTTCAAAAGCCTGCAGTCTCATTTATGCATGCTCACGGTGTAGCCTGTCACTATGCTCGGCCAATATTCATAATGCAACACCATGTTTTTGCTGAAATGAAAACAGAGAGATTAAAATGATAACCAACTCACGGCATTTCTACCCTGGCAAGCTCATTATCTGCAGAATTGGGGGGTCTTAATTACTAATCAATGACTTGCCCCCGCTTTGGAGCTCAGACACCAGGGCCCTGTGGAGGGAATGAGAATGTAGTCAGACCTCTACTATTTATCTTTCTTGTCAGATGGCAACAACTGACTCTCCCACTGCGCCAGGACCTGGATGCTTCGGTCGACTTTATTTGTTTATTAGATAGAGGTAGAGCATTTTAATCGATATATTTTCGTAAAAGTACCAAAGTGGTCCTCGAAGAAAATTTACATCTGCAATCCTGAGGCAGGTAGTTGAATCATTTCATCAGCATAATAAAAACGACAAGCACAAAGCATGTAGGATCCAAAGACAAATAGAAAAGGAAAATTTCGACAAAAAACGAACGATAAATGAGGGGGAAAATAAAAATGATAAGCCTCCAGTGTGTTGCCGGTCGGACTGCCAATTTGCAACCGCCCTTGCTGACGTATTTGGATAAATAGTCATAGTCAACCATTGTAGCGGCGTCTTTATTGCCATTCTGTTAGCCCCGGGAGTATACATTGATTCAGATTACTTATCTCCTTTATCGACATTTGCCCGTGGGTGTTGTATATTTGCATAGTATTTTGAAGATAATGACAGTGATTATCTCAATTGGTATCAATCAATTTGAGAGCTCTCGTTTGTGGCATTATGGATGTATCCCCTTCCCGTCCCCTGAGCCAGCGTCTTTATTGTCTCTCCCAGTCGAGAGGAAGGTTAACTCCCGTGCGTCTCCCAGCTCCCCCTACTCTCCCTCTGCTCGTCACAACAGTCTGTGACTCCGAGCCCGCCTTGGCATGATGGACGGAAAAGGTCAAGCTCTGTCGTTCTTCAGAAGCACAGCACTCCAGGCTAGACACTCTCCTGTTCCTTCCAGAGCCACTCCACCTGTCGGACCAAGCGCGGACGCCGGAAATGATGGACAGGTGGGACAGGGATCCTCCTGGACCCGGAGGATTAGAAAATCCAGGTTTCACTCAGAGTGCAGAGGCATTAAACATGGAGGAGACTATTCCCCAAGTTTGCGTCCTAAATCCAGTTGCAGTAAGAGAGAGATTTGACTTTAGAGAACAAAGTCTAAGCCACTGCTGGGGCTTAGGTTGGCTCTGCTGGGCCTGAAACGATGGTAAATAATTTGCGTAAGATCTGTCTGAAAAAAAAAAGCAAACAAGATACTCTGCAAAGGCTTTATTCTCGTCACACAGTTTGATGGACGAGGCTTTGCTCCTTTTTGGAGGTGGGACATGAACTTACCTTGGTGAAGTGATAATGGAAGTGGTTCCTGGCAAGAAGATCCTATGATATCACACATCGAGATGACTTTGAACCCGTCTTTTCAAACTGGGTCGTTTGCTTTTTTTTTTGCAACCGCAGCCATGGAACTTGAAAGCGTTTTGAGTTGCTATTGTGCTTCGTAAATCTGTCTGTAATTCCCACGGTGGCGTGTCAGAAGGTGCACTCAGAAGGGATCTGCTTTGCAATTCTTATCACACTCCTCCTCTAAGGACCAGCCACTGCCAAATGATAATCAGCTAAGGTCAATGTTGAGTTGTTGCATCTTTAGTGTTAAGGGAGTTATAAATGAGCTGCCAGCTGCTGATGGATGGAGCCACGGAAACCGTCTGCTGTTTTTCCCGCGTGCCGCCTTAATTATGTGACCCCCATACTTTTACTGTCAGCTCGCAGGCTCGTGAAGTTGCGGTCGTTACCGTGTAGCATCACAACATTGTGCTTGGCAGCCGACGGGGCCAACGCGGCCGCTGTCAACGGTCCATAGGGAATCCAAAGGACAATGTGTTGAATAGCAATGGTCTTTAAACGCCTGTCCCCCTAATAGGGCCCGTAGTTTCTGTGCACGCTTCAATGACTTTTTCTGCTGTTATTGGCAGAGTCTTGTGTGTAAGGGAGGGCTAGCTACTGCCCAGGGGACTCATCTGTAATTAACTTGTGTCTGCAGGGGACCGTTTTACACTGTGGCCCTTGTAACAAAGCCAGAGAGCCTCGTACTGCAAAGCCGTTCCAATACACAGCCACCTCTGACGGTCTGGCACTGCAGCAGAATCCTCAAAGTTCCCAGACACTGGAGGGATTTTGAGTGAAAGACATGCAAAGGGAACAAATCGCTGTGTAGTTCTGAATGTTGTGGGATGGGAGGATTGACTGTTGTGTTTGCAGCTGCTCCGAGTCGTTGTGTGTGTCAGCTTCGAGAAGGAGACCCAGTAGACTTTCACTTTGAGACTCAGAAGCTCTGCTTTCGACAGGCAGAGCCTTGCTCTATGAAATCAAAGGCAGAGAGACTTTGTTTAGCCCTATTTGCACTCCTCTGCAAGCTGGTGGCAATGGATACCATATTGAGCTTTATCAGCGGAAAGTAATGAACTGTAATCCAGGGAAGTTAAGGGTATTACCATCAGTCTTGTACAACATTTCAGGCTCATTGTCCTGGCTGCTAGTGGTGCTTGCAGCTATTCACTTGAGAGGGGCTCTTAATTACTAACATGTATCGGGGGTTTAAGGGAGCTTTTCTCCTAATTTGCAATTTCTGACATTCCCCTTAGTACCCAATTGTAAAATATGATCCTCTTCATGGATTTCTAGTAATTATATTAAGTCGTCTTTTTTAGCTAAATGTATTATTCACGGAACTATATTGGGGTCACCCATAATGCGAGAGTTAATTATTCATTCTAAATGCTCAGTAATGGAGCTTGGAAACGTATCAAATATTCGGACTATATTTCAAATGAATTCAGCCTCATTTATGTTGATTACATTCAAATGAACAGCTCAGCTTATCCAAAAGGGAGAAGAAATTGAGTGAGCACAGATATTTTCTTGGTGTTCTTAATTGTTTTGTTGTATTAGATTCATTTCAAGGCTTTCAGAAATCAATGGGAGTGTCGCATACTACCACAAATTACCAATGGTCTTCACAAAATAACGCCAAGATGCTAAAATACAATACATGGGTAGGCGGCGTGGTCTGTTTTCTAGTAGGTACTATAGAATTATCTTTACTTTTTATACTCAATAAACCCTCAACATTTACGAAACGTTGTTTTGAGGGGTTGCCTCGCCAGTGAGGGAACTTAGAGTACAAATTAGGGGTGGGAACGCATTAATTCAGTTTGCGCACTCACTTGAAAACGCCATATCCTGTAATGATATCCCAGAAGACACAAACATGTCACGGGTGTCAAACACCACCTACACAACCCAACATGCAACAACACAATTACCGGGGGATTCCTACAACTAAAACGCCCGCATGATCTCAAAGAGTGCGACCCTCGTTTGTAGAGTGCGCCATTACTTGTAGATAGGAAACTGTAGTCATGCTAGTGTTAGGGTATCATTAGTTAAATCTATAATAAGAAGAGAATGTATGGCAGGGGAAATACTGTTTATCACTTGCCTTTTTCTTCATAATGTTCCTATCAGTTGCCCTAGATTTATGGGATGCTTCCCTTGTCCAAGGTCAAAGAGAGGCTTTTTTAGGTTAAATATCAGAGGAATAAACATTGGCCAATCAACAGATGCATTGTGGGTAGGCTGGTAAAAGACATTTGCCTAGGTGTCTAACATCGGTGTTGATTGGAGGATTTTTTAAAGAACTCTTTAATTGAGGTAAATAACACGACGTCAAGAAGATCATCAGCTTTATTTCACAACTTTCCTTTTTTATGCTCCCTTGAGCACATAATGTATCTGCGCCCCATGTCAAGTAGTTTATTCTCTGTTTGTTCTGCTCTATGGCTACATTCTAATTGATCTAGTACAGCCTCTGGGGTCCCGGCTTCTGACTATGTGGATCGCTAATGGGTTTTTCTTTTGTAACTGAGTTTAATAGTTACAGGACTCAAAAACACTTTGAGGGGGTCCAATAACCTCAGAGGGAAACAGGATGTGAGAGCAGAAACTAGATCAGCCACTGTTGTTGTGTTTTCTTTATGTCAACTCGAGCCAAATCAAACGTTCATTAAGCCTGGGTTTGGAGGAAAGACGAGATGCGCTCTGGTCATTTTAGTGAATACGGTATTCAGTTAGTGTGTGAGTGTGTATGTGTGTGTGTGTGAGAGAGAGAGTGTGTGTGTGTGTGTGTGTGTGTGTGTGTGTGTGTGTGTGTGTGTGTGTGTGTGTGTTTGTGCGCATGCATGCATGCGTGTGTTATGATGCGCTTTGAAAACGCAGTCATCTTAGAAATCGATGGACGTCTTGAGTATTTTCCCCCAAGCATATACTTGTGAGTTAGAATGTTAGTGTCTATCTCAAGGTCCACAGTTGTAATAAAAAAGACAACAGAAACAGACTGCGAGGCACAGAAAAGTAGCAGCGCCTCTGTTCAGGATGTAAGTTTATTGTGTGATCGTTGTTAAAGTCTTACAGCCTGGCCTCAGCAACCAAATCAGAGGACGTGTAGTGAACCCTATTTAATTATAATGGGGCCCCTTGACAGGTGGCCCTCTCAACACGGAGGACAGATGGTGCGAGACATTATCACCTCATTCCCGGATCTGGTGATCCGTAGAGGTCAAAGAGTAAACAATAATGTGTGCCTGGGAAAGGAAAGGCACGCAGACGGATTAGAGAAACACCAGGATGTTATAGGTTTATACTAAGACCAGGTGTCAAACACATCGCTTAAGAAACTTCATCTCAAAGGAGATTTGGTTTCTGTTTGGTGCAGGTGCACTAACATATTGCATGATTGCCGAGGAACTTTATCTGAGATGTGATTTTGTTTACATCATGTGTACGCTCTACTGTCGAAATAATGTGAAAAGGTACAGTAGTCTGGCTCCTTTGAAAAGGCACTGGGGTTTTTCTGATATGGCAGGCCTTGTCTGGACAAACACAGGAATCCTCTATCTCAAACACTGGCCTTATTGCTTCCCAGAAATAAACATGGAAAGCTTCTTGACCTTATTTTGAAAAGTCATATATATATACACACGCACACACACACACATATATATATATATATATATATATATATTTATTTATATATATATATTTGTATATATAGGTGGCAAAATTTAACAAATACTTACAGTCAATTTAAAATGAAATTCACATTTAGATATTACGTTTGCACATTTTTATTGGCTCTTTGTCTTTGCTTACCTAAAGGACGGAGTGGGCTTACTGCCTTTTCCCCTGCAGATTGTCATTTGTCATTTGCTTGTCATTTGCTTGAACAATGTTAGGTTCCAGTAACGGAAAAGGAGTAATTGCCTTTTGATGGGAGCTGAATTGATTTACACTGAGCTATTTGAGCTTCCACAGAGTTACAGGCTACTGAGTCATTAACACTGCTGATGTCTAGAGGAAATTGACAAGTGAGAGTTTCGGTGTGACGGCCCTGGACACAACTTGTTAACCTGTGAAACATGTGAGCGTATCATTTAATTAAAGCTCACCGTGTGACTTGAACACCATATGGCTGCAAGGCTGTGCCCTATGATAAGGTCAAATAGCTGTGAGGTAATATATCGGCCTCTTAATCATTATTAGGGGGTATTGAGGGATTTGCCCATCACACATTTGATACCTAAGCTCCGCTCTTTCTCGATAACACAGAGTTCTTCCTGGAGCTGCTGGAGAACACCGAGCGCTCCCTCAACGAGATGTTTGTGAGGACCTACGGCAAGCCGTACATGCAGAACTCGGAGGTCTTCCACAACCTGTTCGCCGAGCTGAAGCGCTACTACACGGGCGGCAACGTCAACCTGGAGGAGATGCTCAACGACTTCTGGTCGCGCCTGCTGGAGCGCATGTTCACGCTGCTCAACTCCCAGTACCTCATCACCGAGGAGTACCTGGAGTGCATCAGCAAGTACACGGACCAGCTCAAGCCTTTCGGGGACGTGCCCCGGAAACTGAAGGCTCAGATCACCCGGGCGTTCATCGCGGCGCGCACCTTTGTCCAGGGGCTGTCGGTGGGACGCGAGGTGGCCAACCGGGTGTCCAAGGTGAGTCCTGAGAACTGTCCCGCCTTCCATGGCGAGGCCTGTCCCACACCCCACACTGCACCCAGCCCCGAAGTGCACGCACGCTCACTTCCACCGAAGTTTCCACCGTGAGGTGGAATTGAACTGAGGCCGATACCAGACCAAACCAACTGACTGATAGACATATCCTGTTTTTGGGGCTTTTCTGTTACCTCAGTCAATCCCACTGCATTCTAATTCAACCCTACACTGTTCTAGCATCCACACTTTACCTTGCAGGGTCTGTCTGTCTGTAGTTGAGTACACGGCCCCAGGCTGCTCTCGTCGACACTTCTCTAACAATCACTGCTGGGGTCTGGGGTTGCCAAGCAGGTGGAGTCTGGCGCTGTGAGAGGTGCTAGCCTCCAGCGAACCACCAGAGAGAAACAGAATATTTTCCGTGGCTGTTTGCATCTCTATCTCTCTCCATCGGCCAATATTTGTTAACTCGGAATACAGCAGCCATTAATCATGCCTTAACCTTAGTATTCTGTTTGATGTGATGTAATCTCCATGCCTCGGCTGCTGCTGCTGCACCAGATCATATTGCCCAGGGAGTGTATGTGTATGCGTGTGTGTACGTGTGTATGTGTGTGTGTGTGTGTGTGTGTGTGTGTGTGTGTGTGTGTGTGTGTGTGTGTGTGTGTTTGTGTGTGTGTGTGTGTGTGTGTGT
>JAVQJS010129504.1:0-13028 GCA_036024795.1 Galaxias rostratus | reverse complement strand
ATATAATCTATTTGATTTTGATTTGAACACACTACATATCGGACCAAGTTTAGTACTCGTCTGAAAATAGTTTGAAGCTACTGTAACTTATGACATAACTGTGGTTACAATATGTCGGTTGTATGACTTTTTGTCTTTGTAAAACACAATTAGACAGAGGGCAAAAATCTCCCACTCCTTATGACCCTGTTTTATCCTCTAATTGTAAAGTCTTGCAATAACACAAAGTTGGAAATATTGCTTAAATCAAGGCTGCCATAGTGTGTCATCTTACAAAATTGCTTTTGTTCTCATTTGCTCAGGTCATATATCCCATTTGTCATACTTGTAGCTCCTGGCATTTACCTCCATTAGTAACCAGGGCTAAAATAGAACAAGGAAAAGGTATTATTTCTTAGTTCAACCTTGCTCAATCACACGTATGTTATCACTGCTTTAGTAAATTGATTGAAAAGGGCCAGATTAGTGTTCGTTGCTGCATTTGATACATGCATATTCCAACTAGTAGGTGTTATAGACAATATTGGACAGCTCAAACAAATAAATGTTATTGAATGGTGGTAAACCTGCCTCCAAGCCATCAAAATCTGTCCAGACTCCCAAAAAAAAGCCAAGGAAATTACTACAGACAAAGCTGGTTGTTGACAGCTGCAAAGCAGAAATTCCACTTTAGGCCAGCCAGCTCTGTGTGAGGCTGTGGAGCATCATTCTGCTCTGCCAGTTCCATGTCTACTACTCTGAGTTTAGTAGAAGGCAGAGCCCAAATATGTCAGGTGTTTTCATATGCTGTCAGTATTTTTACTTGCTGGAGAAGAGCTGGAATAGTTGGCATTTGAGGCTACTAGTGCTGTGTGAGAGTAGGAAAAGGAATACATTTCACTTACTGTTCTCTCCTCTTTGCGGCATAAAGAAAATTGTGTTTATTTCAGTCAAGATGGGCTTGTTTCATGGCAGGTTAATTCTATTTACATTGCTCACAAGCAAAACTTTAAACACAACGTCAACTAAAACTGTATACAATCCCAGCTTTTAGTATGCAATTATAAAAATAGATTATTTTATTTTGCACACACATTAGTATACTTCAAATGCATTTGCACTTTTTTTTAATTTTGAACTTTCTAAATCATCCACTTTTATTCATAGAGACCACTTCCCACCATAAACTCCCTCAATACGGTTATGTCCCAGTTTTTCATTGGCCTGCATGTTCACTGCGAATGGCACCCACTGAACATTCTTGAAAGATTATTTGCCAGAGAATACGACAGAGTGGACCATCACTTGCCGATATTTGTAAACTGCAAACAACATTCCATTAGCCACAACCGTTAACTTAATCAACCCTACAAAGACGGTGTCTTGCCTCATAGGATGCAGAGATCGCCAAACATATAACCTATAATAAAATAATAATAATAATAATACATTATATTTATAAAGCGCTTTTCAAAACACTCAAAGACGCTGAAACCTCTTGATGACCCCACCTTATGCTTTAAATTATGAACTCTGCTGTGCGTGAATTGATAAGTAGATGGACTAGTGAGTTTGCTGTGTGTATGCAAAGATGTATAAGTAGTTGCTCATCATATATTATTTACAATTCATCTGTTCCAATTGCTACCTAATTTAGCTTACATATGAAACATACTATATTACCTTTGATGGCATGGTTACACAATTTTGTTTTGCCCCATTTTGGTTGTTATTATGGAGGTACTAGTTTGCACTTAACCTGTGTGGGATAATTACGGATATAGAAGCACAACACTTCTTCTGAACAAGGTCAACACTGCCACTTGAAATACATGTGCCTTGAATAGCCCCTGTAAAATGACAGAAAACCCCCAGCTTAAATTGTCATGTGCAAATTGAGTCCACTTCTCTCAAGGCCTCATGATGTGTGAGGTCAGGACTAGTGACAAACAACCAAATCAGAGCCTTCTTCGTCTGGCAATAAGACAACAAAAAAGTTGTATTTTTCTATGGTCACTATTGGTATCTTGAAAAAGTCATAAACAACAGTAAATACAGTGTAATAATATTGCTAGTCATAAGATAAATATGCATCTAATGTGTAATTATGGGTTAAATTAGACATTCCATCATTCTAGACTGATGGTAGTAGCACAGGCTTGTTTGGAAAATGTTAAACCTTTCTGCAAATTTTTTAAAACTCATATATTTTACCCAGCCACGACTGAGATGACCATGAGTATGCATAACAAAAGGTAACATAGTGAAGAGCACCAGCCCAAATCATGCAGAACAGAAATATGTAGGGGCATGGCTAATTCTGATGAAATGTGTTTGGTCCAGCCAGCAAAAGATACAAAGAGGAACATTCTTAAAAAGGTAACGATGCATTCTGATGCCACATATATCATATTTTGACCTATTCGCACTATTCATCTGCAGTATAACCTTCGAGCGACAGACTGAAGGGACATATATGAAATGTATTCAGGGTGGCTTGTGAGCATGATCCGTCTTCATGGTCTGTGCATGCCAGCTGTTGGCCTTAGGACAGAAGGAGGTGTGACTAAGCATTGGTTATGGCTTCACTGGGAGGTGTGGGTGAGGGTGAGAGACATGCCATGACAAGAGTGATTTATCATGCAGACAATCTTGTGATCCTCTTAGGATCCCCATAATGCTGTATTGAATGTCTCTGATCGGTGGTGGCATATCTTACCAAAACTCAAGACACAATTATAACATGTATAGAAGGCCAGTGAATACACGATACCGCAAAGCTACAAAATAGCTGATCGCATGTTAATGAAAGCCGTACACATAATACTGGTAATTGTACATAATTCAAATTCCATGTTGGTGTTTGATTGGAGGGATGAATAACGTCAAATGAAATTGTTACTACTCGGTTTCAATGGTCACTTTGTCGATTATCTGAAGGAAGAAGGAAAATAATTGTTTCACATTCCTTGAATAGAGGTTCGACACCTGCTTCCCTTGAAGCTCAATAACTTTGCCTGCCGTTGTTCCCCTTTGTCAGGCTCAGGGACTTTGCAGCCTGCCTTTCATTCTCGGGTAAGAGGACATGATGAATGGAACAATCACACCGGACAATCAAAGGGAGGCTGAACAACAACAAAACCACAAACTACTTACCAACTGCTTACCGCTGGGGCAAAGCAAGAATGTTCTTCTGCATTTCTTTAACGTTTACAACCACAGAGCCCAACCAGCTTAGGTACCTTTCTGCATGTGCTTTGCAGCTACATTAGCGATTCCCTTCTCAAACCCATCAGTCATGTATTTTTCGTGTTTATCATTTAACATTATATAATTATATTATATAATGATACGATTGTATTAATATATTGTACAAAAGAATGTATTTGACTAGTTCAATTAATTATCTGTAACTTAATTGACATGTTTGCACAAAAAAATTGAATTCCAGACGGTAAATTAACCTTTTACCAGTTCCCATCATGGGTACAGGATAGAACAGAATAACTCTAAATAAACTGTAAAATACTATAAAAATTATTTTGAAAATACCGTTAACATCCAATTACAAGCTCTCAATATGATTCTCAATATGATTTTCTGATTTATTAGTATAAGAGTGTTAGATTCCTAAAGTCTAAACTTGCCAAACCTAAGGCAACCACTTCCCATCAAGCAAATTGTACTTCAAGGTGTGATAGAATCTTAACTTGTTTTAAATAAAATATCAAATTCAACTTGGGATCCAATCAATGTTTTCTTAGCCAATGTAGCTATTGGTATCACTCAGACTGGGTGTAGTGTTTGATAGCTGTCGGTCCATTGTTCAGTGTATGATATTAATTGGTGATCTAATTGTGTAACAGCGCTTTGAGTGTCTTGATAAAGCGCTTAAAACTAAATCAAATGCATTATTTCATTATTATTATTATTATTGCCAGGAAAAGCTTTGTCAGGCACCATCCAAACCTCTGACATTACAGTACACAATAAACTAATTTGGTAAATGATGGCATCTTATCGTTATTTATGTTCATCATCATATCAAACAGAAAAAGCAATTGCATGTTTAGGAACGTTTCGGTAAGGATGAATGCGTTTAAAGGTGACAGGATGTCAAGCTGAATATATCCCTTTACCATACAGTATATCCAATAATCCTTTAGAAATTCTTGTTTTTTCTTCCATTCTTTCAATCTTTAATAATTCAAGAAGGATGCAAACACAAAAGTGTTACCACCATATGATTGATATGATATGATAGGTTTCAGAGTATAGAATATTCAGAGTAATTCAGCAATAATTGTATTACTCAAAAGCTACATTATAATGCGGCTGGGCAGGGGGAGTTGTAATTTGGATCCGATTCAACCTCCTCAATCTATCAGCCTCACTGTAGATGGCAGCTGGGTGATAAGATGAATGCAGAGAAAGTAAGGTCCTCAGAGGACAGAGGACAAGCAGAGCAGTTGGACTAAATCCATTGAGACCCGCCAAATGTTGCTTCTGGATTTCCCAAAGCTAATTCTGACAAAAATCTTACATCTGATTGGTTTTCTCTTGTAAGACGCCATACTTCACTTTAACGGTGTCTCAGGGGAAGGTGAAAGAACATAGACAAAGAGATCGTCTTCATTATTCACAAGTAATATTCTGGTTTCAATTCACCCAGTTTTCACAAAAGGATAACAATTGTGCATGCGCCACAGCCTTTTCCCCATTGCCTTAGAAATCAATAAGCAATCTCAAAATATCAGTCATTGGCCTGGGTATGTTTATCTGTTTGTGACTTAGTAGTGCAAGCTTTGAGTTCAAAAATGGAAGCTAAACGCTTCTGTTGTGGTCCGATACAATGGTCTCATTTGACTTAGCTTCATAAGCACCACCAAATCAAGATGGGAAATTCCATGTATTTGTGTGATGTCAAAATAATGGTGAGGATCCTTCTTTTCTCTGTGCAGCTGACAGCCTGCCCATCACAGGCCGGTATGCGGTGCAGTAGCATCAGATAACTCCCACGAGGATACAGATCCTGTCAGTCATGACGCCCCAGAGAAAGCCTTCGTCTTTGTGTTTGGACATAAGCAGGACTTCCCCATATCATCTGTAGACAGGTTGGATGGGGTCAGCCGCACCAATGAATGAAACATGCCTGTAATCAACTGGAGATACCATCTCTTTGCTGTAATAAAAAAAAAGCGTATGTCAGCAATGCTTTTTGAAATGCCAATGCAATCAATTAACATTTGTGATTTGCCAAAAGGGGAAGGTGGATCACAGTCAAGGATGTGCTCAATGATGAGTAACTAACAGTTTTACTATCGATTAAAGATGTTTATGCACAGTTTTTTTTATGCTACTGTCAACATGAAATGCTCATCCTGGCCTTCAATGTTGCCAGTAATTCCATAAGTACTATGCACTGTTGTTATTCTGAAGAAAAGATGACCTTTGCATTCACAAAGCCTTTTTTGTCCATGGGGGACATACTGCAGTATGCACTGAAAACAGAACCAGTCTTGCATTGATATTTTTCAGATTCATGAGCTATAATTTTTATTTTTGTTGCTGTTTTAAATTATAATGATTAATTTGTTAGAATTATTGATATATAAACAAAGCTGTTCCCCATTGACAACGTACATATGTTAAAACATCAAAAAACATAGAACGTTGAATTGTGCCTGCATATTTGTTTGAAGAAAAAGCTTCTTAATGTGTTTCTTCTAAAACGTACACATGAGGCTTTCTAGTTTTAAGAACTCCCAAAGTCAGGTGACAACAGAAATAGGCTCATGTGAGTGGCCAAGTAAGAAAGTGTTTCTCCCAATGCAGGTTTTTCAACATCTGGACTCATCCCCCAGACGGGTGGTGGGATCCAGATGTTTTCACTATACATCCAGATGATGGGCTACTGACTCAAGCAGTGCACTACACTGCCCCAGGGTAGAGTCGGTTTCCAACTCGCAAGCATGTGAAAACAACCAGCACATAGCACACAAGTCTACCCATGTTCTACTCAGTACCGTTTAAGCGGTGTTCGGCTACGGGATTCCTTACAGGGATTTCCTTTTTTTGTAGAATATTTTCAAAGGTTACTGGAATGTGCATTAGCTATAAAGGGAAATATGGTTAATTGGTTTTTCACTATGCATTGAGGTGGTTTCTCAATTGTATTACAGCCATGGGAGTTAAGAAAGAATTGGTGTTATCTGTCTGAGAAACAAAAAGCCTCTTCAAACATGTATGTATATGTCATAGATATCAGTTGCCTCAATAAAGTGCTACGTTCCCTCATCTTAGGGGATTTGATTCTGCTTTAATTACTGTAAACTAATTTTCGATTCTAACGGTATGCATAGAAAGTATGACAACTTAACGACAGCAGCGGGAGGTAGGGACTGCCCTGAACGGCAGTGGACGTAGTCTCCAAGCAAAACTTCAGCTGTGTCTGTGTCCAGCTCAGCACAACACAGGAACAAATGGACCATTAAGCTAATGGAACTGACCAGACAAAGTACATGTTCAGCCTTCATCCTAACAACAACACACGGGGAGCCAATTACAGCTAAATCCCCCTTCACCATGCAAAGCCAACACTTTACTGTAAGCCACTAAATAGAGAAGAGAGTCTTGCTCTGTCAGGTTTATGCCATATATACAAATACAAAACTGCTCTTTTCATCACGCCCAGATGACTCATCCTTCTCATTGTACATTTGAAAGCACAAAGTAGTACCGAATATTGTTGTATATTCAACATTTTCAGGTCAAGTCTGCTAGTCATTATACTTAATGCCAAAAAAGGAGCATGTGCAACATTTCCTAACAATAACTTTGAACGTCTGCATTTAACAGTCATAACCATGGAAATTACCTATTCGTGTTTAAGTCTGAGAGCTTTTTTCTCCTCAGTTCACAATCACATTCATTACCCTCCGCTGATTATGTTTCTCGACTTCATTGAAACAGTGTCAGGTCCCATTGTTACCCAGGAGGTTTCCGGGGGTTACAAGGGCAGCTGAGCGTCTCCACTAAGCCAGAGACAGTCCTTGCCATGGGGAGCTGACAGAGTGACCCTCCTGGCAGCTATGATAGATACACAAGGACTGCTATGACCTCTTTGGCTGACACTCACTGGCCCTCGTCATCATCTCTTGGGTCGAGGTACAGGCCTGGGGATGGGGTTTTGAATCTGGTTTGCTTCTGTTGCATTCTCCAATCTCTCTTGGAAACTGCAGCCCAACTGTCCCCTTGCCAACACACTGTTTACTGGAAGGATTTGACGCAAGCTGAAAGTGGCTAACCTCTAATGCATTCAAATGGCCTCAGAAGGCCAGATGACTAAATGAAGAACTTTCAAATTCAAACTAACTTCATACTGTAGTGCCCACAGCATAGAACAATACATTTGTCAGCATACTATGTTGACCATTAGTGCCCTGATTTTTTTTATATATAATTGCATTGGGAAACTTCTGTAAATACGAGCCATGCCTTCCCAAACTGAATTGAGAAAGTCACACTGCTGAGTTTTTATTTGAAGTTTTCAAAAGGAGGGTAAAATAGAGTAAGCTATGATAGTGGACCCTGGAAAGGAATTTGGTTAAATTGACTGTGGAACGAGTCTGACTGCATTACATCAGCAATTATAACAAATGTATTAGTTGTAATTACAGTCATTTCTGTTTATTATTTCCTATCAATATGAAATAAATGCAACGGATTAAGAGCTTGGACCACATGTCAACATAGTCAATACTGTATCATTGAAAAACAACACTGATAGAAAAATCTATTTCATTTATACCAGCAGTAACACATTAAAATGAGCATTTACATTATCTAACACTACTGACTTAGTCTTGTCTCTGTCAGTTTCTTGCGGTGTTGAAGGAGGGCTGCTTTAGTAAGGCTGAGTAATTTCTTAATGAATAATATAGGAAGACCGGCTTAGTTAATTGACTAGCAGCATTGGCTTCTTTAAATTGAATTATGTTCTGCCTGACTAAAGATGTAAGGGATACTTTGCTGAAGAATGGACTAATGCAGAGGGATAATTTATGTGTTTTCGGCAACACACTACAACAGAAATGTGGCATCACCTCCACATAACTTCAACACTTCTGAGCCAGGCGCTGCCTAAGTATTTTTGTCACAGTGAACTGAAATGCCTGTTCACTGTCCATGTTATGTGAATGCATTGGTTCATTAGAACACAGTTGTGCTGCAGGGTAAGTTCCTGATGCCTCGTTATACAGTTAGTTGCAAAAAAGCCTAAACTGGCCTGACCGAGGTATCAATTGTGCTAATATTGTAACATTTATAACTTTTTTGTAAAGTTTGAATAGGAAACATAAAATGAAGCTTGTGAAAAGAAAGTCGTTTTTTTGCATGAACATAATCTTAACCAACTATGTGGTTATTGAGGTTATATATTATAGTATACTCTCCACTCATCATAAAGTTTGACCAAGTGTGTTAGCATAATACTCTACACTAAAAAAAAGGCAACGCTAATATTTACCAAGTTAGTAGTCTTGATTGAAACAGTTTACTTGGTATAGAAGCAGACCGGTTTCCATGTGTAATTAACGGATTATGACCCAGGCTCTTTATTATAGAGATGGCATTTGCATTTAATCATTTTTCAACAAGGAGGGTCATAAAGATTGACATTTAAGCTGTCTCAATACATGGCACTGGCGATGGATATATCCCTCTGAAAGAAGACTGCGTTCGTTTTTATCGCCGTTACATATATCTTCTCCATAAACATGCCTCCTACATGTGTGTGGTGTTATATAACACAGACCTCTATTATATATTCAAAGCCTTTATACTCTAGCCACTTCCACTTTTATGTATTTTATTTTTTCAGTTTAGATAGTCAGTAAAAAACAATATGAAGTTGCTTCCATGCACGTAGCGTTTTTTAATTGTAACCATATTAAAACATATTGTTTAAAGTGTCTATAGTGCTTTTCTCAGCAAAAACATTATATATATTCCTGATATAATTCCTTTAAAACGTATTCTAGGTTCTACAATGCATTAAAAATATTAGGTCAGGTCTGCATGACTTATTAAGCCACTAAATAATGTACATTGACTGCACAAGTTGAAGGTTTTTCAGTTTGAAGCACCAACCTCCTTCTCTAAGGCTGTTGGCAGATGGATTGATTTCAACAAGCTGAGTCAAAAGTCATTGGTAGGCAGGAGAGTGTATGCCAAAACTGTCTGCCCCCCATCAATGGCTTGACTGCCCGGATGTCAGTGAACCAATGGGGTGATTCTTTTTTTACTGGAAAGGTTCATGACTCCGCTGAAACTTCAGTGGTTCTCTCTTCTGCATGAGAAAACTGACACGCATTGAGAGTTTCTCGGTAAACCCCGATTCTGAACCGCTAGGATTTCAATGAAATGTACCTCGTTACAGTGTCCACCAACTTCCTGATACTCACAGCAGAACAGCCAGTAGACAAGCAAGACTGTTACTGTAGCCTGTGAAGCTTACAAGCTTCTCCTCTCCTACATACAGTATTACCAAATGACTGTGTGTATGTTGTATTCACAGGAAAACAGAGTAGTTTGGTTATGTTTGGATTACATTACGGTTATTTAGTAGACACTTTTATGTAAAGCGAAGTACTATGAAATTACAGAGGCAGTCAACCTAGGGCAACTTTGGTTAAGTGTGTTGCTCAAAGGCACACTAGTGGTGGTGTCCCCAGTGGGGCTTGAACAATGACAGATAGCAGTTCTACTCATTAGGTCACCACTGTCTCCTGTGGATATTGTAATGCTATGTAAAAAAGGTATTTGGATGTCAATCCAATGATCTACAAACATCTCAAGTCACTCTCATGGCTTTTCACGTTCCATCATACATTATACGCTACTCGAGCAGTAGAATCAACGACAATAAAAAGAACAGTATGAACATGCAAGAGTATATAGCCTATAAGACTAAGCTATTGCATACTATACATGTGTGGATGGAAGAAAACATATACAGAAATAAGGCTTTTGCCTGCTGTGCTGTGACATTAACCAATACTAATTTACTTTTGGCACAACCTGCCACTATACTAAATCAAATATACACATGGGAATGTAGCACAGAAACAGTGAGGCAAGAAGTAAGTACTGTATTATATATTATGCTGTATTGTATACTGCAACTGTGCCACTTGAGCTTAAGGGAGCATTCATAGGAACGTACAGTGACACACCTAGCTAGCAAACGCAAATACAGTTGGCTAAAAATAGAGGGCTTACAAGTGCTACTGGTCTCCAGTGACCGAGGGAATAGGAGAGTCAAGGAGACTGGTGTGATGATAAATAGGTTTGCAGTTGATTGTGATTGTTGACAGGCAGTTCATATTAGACGGTGGCATTGAAGTTGATGGTAAAAAAGTGAGAAAACAGACATTTTATAAAGTAGGTTCTATGTCCTCACTGCAAAGCATGCAATTATTTGTAACTATAAGCAGGCCTCAACTGGAACCCACATTGCCAGGTAACACTGTTTAGGTACATTTTAAAGGTATACATATACAGTGTGTGTATACAGACAGACCTTAAAGCAGATTATAGATTTTGGCACACAGTCAAAGCTGGCATGGAGTTTGCGGCAGTAAAAGTCTCTTTAATGGAAACCGTCGGATAACAAACCCTTTTGGATGGAAACCTACTTCTACTATTTACCTGTTCAATATTCCATTTACTTCATTTTAATTATTTAGTTACTTTTCCTTTGACAAGTTGTGGTAGTGCAGGTACTGTATGGTTCAATGAATGATTGATTGTTACAACCCTGTCCCCTCTCTCTGTACAATGCAGGTTCACTTTTGTGATGAGTTCTCTTAGAGAACTTTGGATAATCAGTAGAACCTAAGAACCAGATTTTTACAAAAATTTAAATTACAAAGTAGGACTCAATTCGAATTAAACATATTGTTGCTTTAATCCATGTAAAGAAAATCTCCAATCTAACAATGCTTCATCTTAAGATTCACATTAGAGATACAACTTTTATTTAAATTCTCAGTGATATGTTTCAGAGTCCACATTTACAAAGATATACATTTTATCTACCATTGTATATATACATTGCCTTAGTTATTAGCAAGCCTTGGCACGACCCTGAGGATCATGGTATTGTTATGATAAAAAGCCATTTGAACAGTAAATTGCTTTCCTTGCTTCTTAGTTTTTTCAATTAGTCACCCTGCTAAGATCGCTGATGCATATCGTCAAATGAGCCCAATCCTTTTGTACAGAGAAAGTTGGTACAAAAGGTAGAGGGAATCGAATAACACAGCGTTTATCTATAGGTTTGGGACTCTGTTTGACAGCATGAGCCCTGGCACTCTATTAGCACATCCACCAGAAGTAAAAATTGGTGAGTTCACCTCAGCTGTCTTTCCTATGGTGTTCCAACCATTTGTTGTTCCTCAACAAAAATAAACCTCACTTCCCTGTGGAGAATGTCGACCTGCACATGTCTCCAGTCTACCATTACAGGCAACGTGCCTAATCAACTGCCAACGAGACTGATCAGTACCCAATAATAACATATCTGTAAAGCACTTGATACAAGACCATTTTACAAAATACACTGTAATGTAAAAATAATAATACATTATATTTCTATTGACGGAGATCATCATTATGTTGAATGTTAGTATTATCAGTATGATTAATCATAAGATAATGCTCATGAATAAAAAAATGTACACATGTGCATGAGCAAACACATAGGTGTGTGCGCATGCGCAAAGTTGAAAATCCATATCTTGCACAGTAAAGAAAGTATCTAGCTGGTCTTCCATGTGAAACCCCTTGAGTAAATTTATCTTTCCACAGCCTCACCACTTTGGGCTATTCTAAATGTCAAGGCCTTTTAAACCTGTATGGAACACTACCACCACCACTCTTGTGAGCAGAACACATACAGCAGGCAAGCATGTGCATATTTACAGAATAGAAAAGGCTGTGCACACTTTCATGTGATGGGATGATATTGAATTATGAGCCTTGTTTGTAATGTTTACTCGATGTTCTACTGTAATTCCTTTGAGCATCCCCCGAACCCTTTAAAAAAACATTCCCGCTCTGAATCAAATCACCACTGGGAATGATAAACAACATACTCAGCTTGAACTTCAAATTGATGAATACCCCCACGATTTTCCAGTACCTCAACCTCTTGCTAGCTTATATGCAGACTAAAGCATCAAACTGACTTCAGTGTGAAACCACTTAGGTTTAGAGTGCTCCCTAAATGAGGAGCATACATTAATAATGTGCCTCTCAATTATTGAGCTTTGGCAAAGAGTCTAAAACTAACCAACCTCTGTATCTTTGCCCTCACCCATTTGTTTACGGTGCAGCCCAAAAGAAAATGGCTGAATCCCAAAGCACTGTGTAAAGTGGACGAGGCAGTGGATCATTAATGGAGCGAATCTGCTGTTCATTCTAACACATCTCACGACTTTACTGCCTGTCTTCTATCCCTACGGCGCCATATTGACTGACCCTGACGTGAATTATAGTGGGCAATCAACGATTTGAGAAGCTTTTTAATTGCTACTATTTTCTTTCCAATGTGGAAGGACTCCAGGGTTGGCAGGTGTGCAGATGGCATACCGAATGTAGGTGAGGCGTTACTCCAGTGTTCCTGCAACAGCTGTTGTAAAATAGCCACACCGGTAATATTAATTACAGAGGCAGAAAAATACCAAATGTCTTGATGTTAACTGTAGATATTCAAGTTGGGAAACTGTGTGTGTGTGTGTGTGTATGTGTGTGTGTGTGTGTGTGACTGGCAGGTGAGGGCGGGGTCTATCCTGGTGAGCTGGATCCAGAGAACAGCACCTTTACTATTGACCAGATCTCAAGCAGGATTCTAAAATATACAATTTACACATTCATATACATGTCTACATAGTTCTATCGGTATTTTCTTAAGAAGATTAAGCAGTCGATTGATAATAATAATCTCTCTGAATGTGCGTACACGTAGAGGACTCGTATGGCCTGAA
>JAVQJS010129503.1:0-10214 GCA_036024795.1 Galaxias rostratus | reverse complement strand
TTATATAATACGAGAGTGGGAACATCTGTGTGTGTGTGTGTGTGTGTGTGTGTGTGTGTGTGTGTGTGTGTGTGTGTGTGTGTGTGTGTGTGTGTGTGTGTGGGCATGTGTCTATTTTTATGTACATGCAACACATATGAAGATATAAAATGCAAGAAAAAAATCAAAAATCAACACCCAGCTAGCTACATCAAACAAAATTGAGGACAACTTCAAATGCCCTTTTTATTTAAGGAGACCCTATTGAGGCTTTTTTTTCTTCTTCCATTTCCTTTAGTATGCTGCTTAGCTTTTGTGCATGTAAATGTTTGTGTGTGTAAAAGTTATATAAAATTACAAAGAAAGTCTACGCAAAAAGGAGCCACTCTCTTACAGAAAATACTTCTACTGAACTACCTGAGACTTTGTTGTACGGAGTTTTCTCTCGTAGTTTATCTCCGTCACAAGGTCATACATTTGCCGAATGCCCACCCAGTGGCTAGATTAGCACACCCTCAAACAGAGCCAGGCAGTGCAGAAGCCAGGAAGTTTTATTATCGGTTTTGCCATAACGAGAAAACAGTTTTCGTCAGTGCAAAGGGAAATTCTCTTTGGCCAGCTGACCAATCAGAGCAGACTAGGCTCACGGGGAGGGGGGACTTAAAGAGACAGGAGTTACAACAGTGCGTCTCAGACAGAGGGTGATTATATGTGCTACAAACCGAGGCAGTTTGGGAAAAATAACATTGCTTACTCAATTTTAAAACTCGTGAACCTATTCTTGTAGAGTTCTTAAACAAAGGTACGAACCTGAAATTTTGCATAATATGGCCCCTTTAATGGTGTCACAGCAGCCAAATTCACAGTGCCACTGTGGACACCGATAGACAGTGGCGCTCTAGCCAGGTCACAATAGCATCAAGGCTAAGACGGTGAGCTCATTTGATTGATTGTGAATGGTAATTAATCTTATCCTTGAATGAAAACAATGTAATGTTTCAAACTTTTATTCATCTGTACACTCAACGCAAAGGTATCAATATACATATTCTTGGTCCCTTAGCCCATTTACTCTTTCAAACTTAAAAGTTCAAAAATAATTCGCTGAGTTTCAATGGTAAGGAGATAAATAAGCTGTAGACAGTAACAGTGCCATCTTTCGGTCGTACAGGCCCCAATGTCGAATAAATATACGTTTTAAACCTTGTGTCCTAACCCACGTCATTCTTATTTGAAATGACTGTATATCTCAACTTATTCTGGATAACATTTTATAAGATCCAATTTGACAAAGGTGAGCTTTGAAATGCTAGCAACGAATGCATGTTTTATGAAACACGCTGGAGCATCAATCATTGGAATGAAGGAACAATGCTCCGCCTTCATGCGAATAGCACTAGCCTTTCTCATTACCAATGCGGCCACCCACAATTGAACGGCGGCTCACTTACTTTGAAGTCTCTCTCAAAGGCTCACACATTCAGACTACTGCTGGATAGAAGGAGCATGTTGGAGAAACAGATAATACGGTACTTCGGACGGATCCTGTTACACGAGTGTGCACGTACTATCTATCATTTTTAATTGTATGCTTAAACATTTTCAGTGGACAGTTTACTTAACATTTGGCCATTTAGGAAGTGAATCCGAATTTGAAGTAATGGAAAAACAGAAGATTCATTCGCTTTAGCGCGTCGGACGGACGGCTTAGTGTGGAAACTTTTAAGGGCTACAGACTGCATGGATAACCTTGGAGATAAGGATAACAGACCTTTCGTCTATAGTAATTTTTATCCATATAGATAGATACTACCCAAAACATTGGCACACGTAACTCTCCAATGAATGATACATTTTCTGGATCTATTACGCATCAAGGACGCAATCGGACCACCGGACCTACTGCCATAAATATTAACCACGACCTCCGTCTGGGCACCGTCCGCCCTTTATTGAATCCTTTGGATCCTATTCGGCAGGCAAAGAGAATACCTATCCGGATTCTCAAAATGTTGACAGCGCACACTGCCCACTTGCTTCACCCGGAATACCTGCAACCGTTGCAGTCTGCTCCAGTGAGCATTGAGGTAAATCTATTTTCTAAATATATAAATATTTTTTTCGTTTTTGCTTATATTTGTGTTTTGTTGTGTGCTAGACAATTTACAACTTCGGTTAGTAAGTATATTTATAGGATATATATATATATATATATATATATGTATGTTTAAATCGACAAAACAATGTATACTTGTATCATTACGCAACACATCAATAAGTAATACATAACACATATTTCATAATAAATCTGTCCACACTACTCTCATTACCTGTTTTTGTCCCCTTCAAAAGACAATAATTTAATAACGATTACACAGTCCAAGCAAAGAAACACTAATTGAGAGTTGAGCCTCTCAAATCTTTTAATCCAAAATGTAATCTATATTGAATCAACTTCTATAACTACTAATGACTATGCTTTTATTTTATTATTTGCTTTTATTATTTAAAAATAATGTCATAGCCACTCTAGTGATTTATGTGCTAATCAACACATGCTTTAACAGCTGGATGCCAAGAAGAGTCCACTGGCCCTGCTGGCCCAGACCTGCTCTCAGATTGGAAAGCCGGACCCGCCGTCCTCCAAACTTAACTCTGTGTCCTCCACCAGCCTGGGGGACAAGGAGACCAGCAGCCGCTCCTCTGGTTCCAGCCTAAAACTGGGGGAGCATCGCCCCTCCCTGGAGGATAAATCCAGCTTCAAGCCTTATTCTAAAGTGGGGGGAGATTGTCGAAGGGATACTGTTAGCAGCAGCAGCGGCAACTCCAATGTGAGCACAGACAAGGCTGGTTTTAGAACATCTGGCAACGCTAATGCTAACTCGGCTAACGCTCGCAACGGCTCACCCAACTCCCGAACAGGAAGTGACACGCCGCCCCAACATGCCCAGTCTGGTACCCAGCACCACAGGCAAAACCAATCTCCCAGTGGACAGCCGACAGCCCCCTCTCAGACTCTAAATGGAGAAACTAAAAGAGAACAATGCAGTCCTGGCAGCAGCAGTAGCAACAGTGGCCATCTTAAAAAAGAGGCGGAGCTGAGTAAGACTAATTTGGACAGTCCTCACCAGGCCAACTCCAGCCACGCCCGAGCCAGTGTCAACTCCAGCAACGGTAGCTCAGACAGTGGCTCCAACCATGAGGGGGGCAAAAGTGACTCTCTACCCAGCCAGTCGAGCCTAGGACCGGGACATATCGCCCCCGTCTCCCCCTACAAGGCTGCTCATTCTGTGTTCCCCCTCCCCTCATCTGCTATGGGCTACCATGGGTCTGTGGTGGGGTCATACGCAGGCTACCCGTCCCAGTTTGTTACGGGGATGGACCATAACAAGTCCAGCCTGGGTGTGGGGGGCATGGTTATCCCTGGGAAGCATCCTAGCTCCAGCTCTCTCAGCCGTGCCTCCCCCCCGTCCTTCATGCAAGGCTTGTGCAGGGATCCATACTGCCTGAGCTACCCCAGCGCCCCACATCTCGGAGGTAGCAACTGTAACTCTTGCGTCCACGACCCTTCTTCCTCCCTGAAGTCTGGCTACCCCTTGGTGTACCCTTCCCACCCGCTGCACTCCCTCCACCCCAGCACGCTTTCATCCAGCGTCAGCCCCTCGCTGTCCCACCCGCTCTACACCTATGGCTTCATGCTCTCTAATGACCCTCTGCCCCATGCTTGTAATTGGGTGTCCTCCGGCGGCCCGTGTGAAAGGCGCTTTGCCACATCCGACGAGCTGCTTGTCCACCTCCGCTCGCACACCTCCCTGCCAGGTGGAGGGATTGAGGGGAAACTTCTCTCAGCCTACCCCTCCGTCTCCTCCTCTGGACCAGCCTCCTGCCACCTCCATCTGCCTTCCCATCAGAGCAGCCCATCCTCGCTGCAGAGCACCTTCTCTCTAAGGGGGCCACCCAGCCTGGGTCTGGCCCGCTATCACCCCTACGGGAAGGTCCATCTGCCCCCCGGACCCGGCTACCCTCTGCCCACCGCAGGCCCCTACTACCCCCACTACGCCCTCTACAGCCAGAGGCTTGGAGCGGCCTCAGCCCTGGGCTACCAGTGACCCGGAGCCACCCACCACGGTTGGTGTCCTTGGATCAAACTCAGTTGAGTTCCATGGAGTCGGTGCGGGCAGCATATGCCGTTATGTTGAGGTGGATTTGAGATGAAACCGGGTGGAATCTTTGCTTCCAGCCAATTAGGTTACTCCTTGGAAGTTCAAAGGTTAATAGACTCATTGGTGGCGCTTGCATGTCTGCAGACTGCTTGGCAGGGAACTGGTCAGAACAGGACCGACCGGCAGTCATGGGGGAATGTTGCTGTTTTCTTTCTCCACAGCTTACCGCAGACTTGGCAGGCTGATAGCCTTCTGATGTGATGCGGCAAAAAGCTCATGGATACCCCAGTGTCACGCTGTTGGAAGAAGAGAGTTGTGTGACAGGGATTGCAGTAACCCTTCAGCCCTGTTCGTTTGACATTGGTCCGTGTTGATGTTTTGGTTTTTCACTTTACTGAGGATTCTTTATTTATTTTCTGTGGAGTGCTTGGTTGTGACGAGTTTAGTTCTGCATACGTGTTGATATGTTGTTTCTTCCATTACAGATGGTTACTACTTTTACTATGTGTATTTGTTTATATCTCGTTGTATGAAGATGATCAATGGCAAACCTCATGGCAGATATCTGTAAATGTCAAACATTCTTTTTATTTTTTCTCTTTAAAGAATGAATGTTTAAATTACTTATCCCCCAGGACTCTCGATTCCTATTTGTACAGAAAACTAATATTACACAAGATGTCGTATTTTTTGTAAAAAAAATACCTGGAATACCTGGCTTTGCGGGAGGTCATATTTTGTTTAATAAATTGCCATTCATATGATTTTCTTGTCTTTATTCTCGTGGATCAATTAAAGTATCAGCTGCACAAAATTGAAAAATGACATTGATTATACTTGCCAGGAAACTTCTTTCTCAATCCATAGTGTATGTGCAAATGTACTTCTTGGAACACACAGAAAAATAATCTATCCTATTGATTCATGTAGCCTGTATAATTTGCCATTCTCTGGCTCGTATTCATTCATCAACTTGACTCAAACACTTGACATATTTACTGTAACTGCTTTCATGTTCAGACATTTAGTCAATATGGACTGTATGTTTGAGTAGCAATCCATATATATCCAAGCTTAATACTGAATTGGGACAGTCATCATTTTAACCAGTGATAGGCATAGTATAGACCAATGTTTTTGTATCTCACAGAAAAAATTACATACATAACACAACAAAATGTACATTATTATATACTTGATTCAGAGTGCAAACAGAAACACGCATCATTGTAGTGAGGTATACTCTTACACCATGGAAGAAGGCTACACAAGCTTTAGCTATAGATTCTTCAGACAGAATGAAGTGCTTGACAATCTGGGTGTGCTTTACCTCAGCTAGTGTTTCACCCAGCAGACAGCTTAGCCTTCATGTCATCTTATAGCTATGCAAGCCGGAGAAGGAAAAAACTGAAATTAGTTACATTTTCACACAAACGTTCAAATGAGAAAGACTTTTGGTTAATACCCTCAGTTATGCAGGTAAAGCAATCCTAAATGAACAATATACTGTCCCCAACTGAGATCCAGAAATATGTTTTCTTTTGTAATGCCATGTCAGTGGAAGTAAATGGAGTTGTGTGTCCCCCCCTCCTCCTTCAGCTAGGTTCAGACTGTCAGTTATACGTGGAGCCCAGATAGCAATCCGAGCCAAAGCTCTGCTGTCCTGACATGTTCGGGATAAGATCCTGTCAGTTGCTCGGGTTACTGCTGCACAGCACTGTGATTGGCAGAAGTAATATGCCATTTCCTGGCAACGTGACACTGGAAGGCCCTTTGGCGAAGTATTCATGACGGACGCTGGTCACTCACGCCTCTGACAGGGAACCTGCAGGGGTCAAAACATGTCAGTTGCCGTGGTAACCGGAGACGGGCGCTTCTGTTTCGTCCGTTCCAAGACGTACTTATACAGGTTCTAGCTGTGAGGCCGTATGCTCGATACATTTAGGCCTGCTTGAGGCTAGGTGGGGAGATAAAGGTTTGAGGTTGCCTGAGGCACTCTGCACTGCTGGTGTTTGGCCCAGAAAGACACATGCTTGAGAAGCCTAGCCTGGACTTTGAGAACGAGAGTAATCAAGTTAAGACAGCCCAGACCACAGGTTGACAGCAGCTTGAGTTGAGGAGAGGTGATGTCACCACAGGCTTTTCCCTTGTGGCCGGGATGGATTTGCAGTAAGCGGACGTGTTTTTTTTTCTGGTTAAGGTTAGCATTTGTTTCACTATCTGCCATATCCACACTGCTTGCTCCCCAGTTACAGTAATGTGCAAGTTTTCATCACAGTCAATCTATCACGCTCTCCGGTTTCAGCCTGTCATATCTGTTTAATTTTGTTTAGCTGTAGAGGGAAAGGAGAGTTGGCTTGTGTCGCCACCTTTGGGTCTTTAGTGATACACATCTGTTCGCCATGTTTTAAAAAGTGTAGTGACAGAGAAGAGAGAACAATGGGTCATACAAGGAAAAGACAACAGATCACATTGAATTAGGAAAACCCTCCATCTTGTCTTCTAGGAGAGATATGAATAGTGCTGCCATTTTCCATTTCACTGTTCCCTCGCTCCTTCCTCATTTCGGCAATCCATCCATCATTCCTTTCTTCTCTTTCCTCCCCTCATCAATCACCCTACCCATTCGTCTCTGGCCTAGCCAATGTTTATGCCAGACACCAGCACACTGAAGTATTTTTCACTGTTGTGCCGCTGTTAGGCGTGTGTTGCGTGTAATTAGTTCCCACTGCATTGTTAGCTGTAACGGTGTGTGTGAAGCGAAATGTTATGACATAACGACACAGAGATCAGTGCTGAAGAGATGTGGTGAAGGCTGTCTGTTCTCCTATCTCCATAACTGCTCTCCATGGCCCTGCTGTGGTGCTGCTGCTGAGGGGTGTCTGCTCTCCATGGACCTGCCCTAGCGGTGATGGTAGTCAGGGGTGAGGGGCCCTGCCCTGGTGGCTCTCTGGAAGCCCAAGGTGGACAGATTGACAGGCCCACTGATTAACGATGACAGAGGGCCGAGCATTTCCTTTGCTGTGCATCAAGTCTTAAAACTAATCATCAGTTGCAGACATGACGGAGGAAGGGGAAGGAAAAACGTAGAGAGGGGAGACTGATGTATTAGAGGGTAGAAGGCAGGCGAGGTAAGAAGGCACACAGTTAGAAGGTAGGTGCTTGTAAAGTACTTAATATGTTTATGATTGAAAATCAGACTGTTGATGCATTGAGATGCATTTTCTTAAGTTATGTACTACTACTTTTCAACTAACAATGAGAATATCAGTCACAATAAATATTACTGACATCTTACTTAGTTTATTTCAGATTTTCTTAACTGGTATTGCTTTATCAGTACTTTAGAAATAAACACAAAAATTACTTTTCTGTCTCTGTAAATTATCCTTATCTCCATGCCAAACTAACTTGTTGGTTTTTATAGATTTGGTTTCTGCCATTCTAATATCAAATGCAAATTTACAAATTGTATTGCTTCCCTGCTGGGAGGGTGAGCAATTCCAAAGATGTTTTGCATGATATGAGCAACGATTGTATAGGGCAGTTTAAGCAGAGAAGACTATTTTAACATTCTTATTCCCACATATGGCAGAACTGTGTTTCCACTCTGTTCAGGCCAAGGCACAGAACTGAAAAGCACAAAGCGATAACATCTGTGTCAATTCCATCTCCTGCTTTCTCTGGAAGCTCTCGATCATGGAACAGAACGGCTCTGCACAAACCAACTCCTCCACTTTCCCCTAACTTTACCCCCCCATTCTATCACCTCATCGCTCATCCGACTGCGAGAGGGCTTTTCAAGTGGTCCAAAAATAAAGAGCGAGCAGATGTCAAGACACACTGGATTGATGTTTCCTAAACCAGCGTACAGCCATTACTCACATCCACCCTCAGACAAGGGAAAAAGGCTGAAAATAAACATCTCCCGCTTGCCATTCTACACAAACACTCCTAAAAGAGCACAACCAAAGAATGCTCGATAAAACCAAATCACACACAATAGATCGATCCATCATAACCCACCTCAGTAAATTTGCCACGTAAACCCCAAGATTAGCCTGCCCTTGCACTAACATAAAGCAAGCCTCTCATTCTCTCTGACACTGCATGGGCTTGGCCGCAATCCCTCTGGCTATACCCATGTTCTGCCTGACAGGCCACAACGTTGACTGAGTGAGTTCAGCAGTGCATCGGAGGGCACCAGCAATTATGGTTTCTCCGCTATTGCGCACGGCCCCAGCTGGTTTTGATCGGACCATGCTCCCAGAGACCTGGCTCGGTTGTCGGCTCTCATGCATCACAAAACCCTGGCGGAAAGAACGTGCCTTGGCAGCAAGGGGCTGCGGCCCTGGAGGTCTGCGGGGGCCACTGGGATAGCCACACGTGGTGGTGGTGGTGGGGGGGCACAGCTTCCTCCTCCACCAGGCATCTGCAACTTCACATTCTCTCAGTCCTCATGGTTTATTCAGCCCCTTTGTGGGTCTAAACCGCTCTAATGGGACAGAGTGACCCAGAGCAGGCGCCGCACCACACAGACACACACACACATATATATAATCACTACTACTCACCCAAAATAGGCCAACAATACCCACATTCTGACACACACACACACACACACACATTAATCAACTTGCCTACCCACACAAAATACCCCCCCCCACACACACACACACACACACACACACACACGTGAGGTGGGAGTACAAAGGCAAGTGAGAGACGAGGCATGCATGGAAATAAGCACACGTGATTACTCCAATACAGTCATTACAGGGGAAATGTGTTTTTCAGTCTGTCAAGATGATTAATGAGGGAGACCAAATCCACTCAAACGCTGTTGTTTAGTTTAACCGGCAGCCCTGATCCCCTTCCACTGATATATGGCAGAACCTTCCTGGGTGTGTGAGCTACACTGTGTGTGTGTGTGTGTGTGTGTGTGTGTGTGTTTGTGTGTGTGTACGTCTCTCTTCTTTTTGCATGTGCCTGTGTTTCTCTGTTTGTGTGGGTTGGTGTATGTATGGAGATCAAATATAAAAGGTCTGTGGCACATTTTTGTGCTTTGTGCAGGTCAGGCCTTGAAATCAAAAGAGGTGAGGTAGCTTTAAACAGCATTACACCGCAGAGATAGAAAAAAAGTTCTGTGAATGGGAATGCCTGTGTTTCACGCCCCAACACCATTTACTTTCAACACTAAGCCAACAACAGCTAAGGAAGCAAATGCATTCTATTCTCCATCTCATTTCATTGGGAGGGAAATTAAGACCCACGGCAGGTGTTTCATTAGCGTCTCTGTGTTTGTTATGCCAGTGTGATTAATGACTTTAACATCGTGAGTTATCAAGATAATTACCTAGACAAATTTTTCCTCTTAATTTAGAGGGCATCTCTCATCTTACACTCAAGGGCTCTGTAAATAATCCTCTGTGCTCATCAAATGAACACTTGAAATGTTACTAAAAAAGGTTAAAAAGTTAGGAATAGCTACATTACAAACAATGTAATGGGTGTTTGTTTTTCAGGGTGCCAGACCTGTGTGTGTGTATATATATATATATATATATATATATATATATATATTCATATATAGCTGTAAAACTAGTTCTCCAGCTCTGATACACATAGCCAAGAGCACTGGAATATTCCAATTGCTCACTTGCATTGCGTTGGAAAGTTGATAAGAAGTCGGCTTTCAGCACTTACGCATCTAATGCCTGGACTGTGATTTACAGGCTGCAAACAATTGAACAGCATTTCACAAGCCTGACATGTTTATTTCATTATGCAGTCAGATGCATGTCTGGCTGATGTCACTTCACTGGAAGCACAAATAAAACTGACCATTGGTCTTCTACTCACATTTTCTATCTATCTATATATGTTTATGTATAAACTCCTCCAGTAAGTTCAATACTTAATTGGAGCACCTTTAAAATGGAGCTTGTGTAAGTAGAGGAGTCTGGGATCGATTACCACACTTTTTGCATTTCTCTCAGTTACTCTGAGACTAATTGACAAAGACAAAATAACATTTTATGTATTGAACTTGATCTAATCTGTTAACTAATT
>JAVQJS010129491.1:0-10639 GCA_036024795.1 Galaxias rostratus | reverse complement strand
ATCTTACAAACAGCTATAACGTTTGCCCCCCCTCCCCTCAGTATAACCTAAATCTTACACACAGCTATAACGTTTGCCCCCCCTCCCCTCAGTACAACCTAAATCTAACACACAGCTATAACGTTTGCCCCCCCTCCCTTCAGTATAACCTAAATCTTACACAGAGCTATAATGTTTGCCCCCCCTCCCCTCAGTACAACCTAAATGTTACACACAGCTCTAACGTTTACCCCCCCTCCCCTCAGCACAACCTAAATGTTACACACAGCTATAACGTTTGCCCCACACCCCTCAGTATAACCTAAATCTTCCCCCAGGATGTTTTTGAGGCCAGGTACTTGAAGGTTCCGGAAGATTCTGCGAGCCACTCGTTGCCCGGCCACAAGGCGGACCTGGACAGAGGAGACGGGGTGCAGCAGGGTCAGTCCAGCCCAGCGAGCAGCAACAGCGACAGCTCCTCAGAGTCCGACAGCTCCTCAGCCCCCGAAGCCAACGAGGAGCAAGCTACTCAACTGGCTAATCTGGAGCAACAGGTCAGCCTCTCCCTGTCTCTGTCTCTCTCTCTCTCTCTCTCTGTCTCTGTGTCTCTCTCTCTGTCTCTGTGTCTCTCTCTCTGTCTCTCTCTCTCTGTCTATGTCTCTCTCTCTGTCTCTCTCTCTCTCTCTGTTCGTCTCTCTGTCCCTGTCTCTGTCTCTCTATTTCTCTCTGTCTCTCTCTCTGTCTCTCTGTCCCTGTCTCTCTGTCTCTCTCTCTCACTCTCTATGTCCTTCGCTCATTCTCTCTCTCTCTCTGTCTATGTCTCTCTATCTCTCTCTCTCTCTCTCTTTCTCTCTCTCTCTCTCTCTCTCTGTCCTTCTCTCATACCCTATGTCTCTCTCTCTCTGTCTGTGGCTGCCGGCCTCCATCTATCACCTTGACCGCGTCCTGCCGCTCCTCTCCCGTACTGATCAGAAGGTATCTTGTTTGTTCCAGTTAAAAGCCGTTCGAGATCAGCTGCAGAGACTCTCCCAGGTGCCCTTGCTGAAACCCAAGAAGAGAGAGAGATCCAAGAAGGAACGAGGACACAAAGACAAAGAGGCCGTCAAGCAGAAGTACGACCTTATCTAGCGGGCACAGAGGGGCCGGGCGTCCGGGGCCCGCGTCACTGTACACGAGCTGCTCTCTGTACCCATCAGTGACCAATGTCTCTCTCTCTCTCTCTCTCTCTCTCTCTCTCTCTCTCTTTCTCTCTCTCTCTCTCTCTCTCTCTCTCTGAGCTCTGTTTCGGGATGTTTGAAAAAGGATTTGTTTTGGTCAGCTTTGAACCTTTATCTACTCTGGATTAGCAAGCAAACAAAGTGTAGAATTCAGTTTCACCACTCACGTTTAAAAAAAACCCGTCTGTGTGAGAGAACGTGCACTCAGCAATCATCAATCACTCAGCAATTCATTCGCTTTGAATTATGAATGAATTATTTTCAACAGCAAGTATTCCGACCTTCATGTATTTATCCATGACTCTCATTAGTATTATTGTTTTGTGTTCTCCAGGTACGTGAAGGGAAAGGATGCGAGTGGGCCGGCCCACGCGTCCGAGGACGACGCCCCCGCCGTGCCCATGTCCTACGCCGAGAAGCGGCAGCTCAGCCTGGACATCAACAAGCTGCCGGGCGACAAGCTGGGCCGCGTGGTGCATATCATCCAGTCCCGGGAGCCCTCGCTGCGGGACTCCAACCCGGAGGAGATCGAGATCGACTTTGAGACGCTGAAGCCGTCCACGCTGAGGGCCCTGCAGGGCTTCGTCCTGACCTGTCTGAGGAAACGGACCCGGAGGCCCAACCGTGAGTCCAAAGCAGAGGCTTACCGGAGGCTCTGTGAACCGGTGGGGTCCGTTGTGCTGGGAAGGTTTCACTGTGGCCCGTGTCTTTGGGAAGGATTCACTGTGGCCCGTGTCTTTGGGAAGGTTTCACTGTGGCCCGTGTCTTTGGGGAGGATTCACTGTGGCCCGTGTCTTTGGGGAGGATTCACTGTGGCCCGTGTCTTTGGGGAGGATTCACTGTGGCCCGTGTCTTTGGGAAGGATTCACTGTGGCCTGTGTCTTTGGGAAGGATTCACTGTGGCCTGTGTCTTATTTGTGCGCGTTCTTCCTCTTGTTGTTCTTGCCGCTTTTCTTAGAGAGTAAGCTAACGCAGCCTAAAGGAGCTGTGCCAGCGGGGAAGGGTGGGCCAGAGAGGAGTCACGCAGAGGTTTGCGTGGAGAATGCCGTGCCTAAGAAGAGAAAGTCTGCAGGTAGGCAGTGTTTCCAGCCAACCTGGGAACAGGTAACAGAGCAGTGTATCAGAAAACCAATCCTCTTAAGAGTTTCCCCCTGAACCAGACTGCTGCCTTTCATTTGAGACAAACATATCCTGTCTCCTGTCCTCCCCGGGACTATGAGTGATACTGATGTTTTTTTTTGTTTTATTTTTGTTTATTTCCCCTGCTCCAGCCGAACCGGCGGCGGTGATGCAGGACCTGGGACAGGCTTCCCGCCTCAGTGAGAGCAGTAACTCCTCGTCTTCCTCCATCTCGGCCACAGATAGTGGCGGAGGCGACACCAGCAGCAGCAGCAGCAGCAGCAGTAGTAGTTATTCAAGCACTTCTGATAGCAGTGACTCTGAATCAGGTTAGCTGCTCTTCCAAGTACTCCGTACCCCACTTCCACCCCCCCCCCCCCCCAACGGCCCCCCTCCTCCCCCCATCCCCACTTTGCAGTCTCCTCAAAGAGCACTTCCCCTGCTCCCCGAGTAAAAGGAGAGAATCGTCCCTTTTTTTAACGGCAACAATAATACGCGGACCCAGTGTGTAGCAGTAGAGCTCAAGAACCCTATTTTTTATGTTTATTTTTTTTACCTGGTAGAACCAAATACCTCATTAAACCAAAATATTATTAAACTGTATTTCTTATGTTTTGCATTTTCCTTTGTTATGGTTTCTTTTTATTGTTTCATGCACTTTTTTCATTCCTTGCCTACAGTCGAAAAACAATCCTCACATCGATTCATAGATACGTTGGTTTGGTTATTGTATGGCACACAGTGTTCTTTTGAAACCTAAAACCTTAGCGACCCGTTTGAGGACCACTTTCTTTGGTGTCAGGGTGCCCCTGTCCTCTCTACTGATTCTCTCAGCCACTGAACAGTCGAAACAGGGCTTCACTAAAAACCACAGCGTTTCGAATTCCACCACTTTCACTTTCAGATTGTTCTCAGATGCTTATGTTTGTGTGGTTTTAGTTTTGTTGTTGATCTTTTTTTTTTTTACTGTCCCAACAGCATGTTAAGCTAATACTGAACCTAAGAACCTAAAAGTTAAGATACGCTCATATGACTCCAGCTTGTGAACGTTGTAGCTGTCAAATCTGTTCCCAAATTGGGTGCAAGTCACTTTGTTAAAAAAATAAACGCATGATGTTAGACAACGGAGGTTTATTTTTTGAAAGTGTTGTTCTTTATTGATATGACTCAGCTATTAATATGACTCAACTATTAATATGACTCAGCTACACAATCAAGATGATCACTTTCAAGGTTAGTTAACTTTGAGGGCAAATGCATTTTTCAAGACAATAATTTCAGGCTAGTCCATCTTTCCAGGTGTTTGCATTTGTAATGATTTAGTATGACCACCTGGCTGTGGTTTTCAACGTTTATACCATGGAATGTGCTTATTCTCATTTGAACCCGTTGAAAAGAGCTCGGTCGACCTGTTGGGTTTTGAATTACTGTTGTTCATTGCGCGTGTCTTTCAGTGAATAAAACGAAGAAGAAGCATAAAAAGGACTCCGGCCCCAAGGTGAAAACAAAGAAGGTAAAGCCTGACTTTACACAGTGGTGGGACCAACAGAAAGACTTCATGCTCCAGGTGCCCCATGTCCAAGTCGATCAAACCTGAAATGTTTCTGTTTGTCCATCAAGCTTAAAGTCAACAAGGCTGCTCATCCTAGACCCAAAGTGGATAAAGCAAGACGGCGTAAAGACGCCAAGGCTAGCAAACCGGCCATTGCTGTGCAGCCCCTCTCAGCAGCGAGCAAACGGCAGTCTGCAGAGCTCTTCATTTCCAAGTTGCATGACGAACTGATCCTCTCAACCCAAGGTACTGGCGCCGTCCTGGCTTGTTAGTCGATGCATCAGCTATGGTGATCTCCGTTCTTGATTGTGGTAGTACAAAAAAGAATCTAATCATTTGCATCAAAGAATCTGTTGTTCAATGTTCAGTTTTTTTCCTTATAGTTTGACTTATTTGGAGGTGCACATGCTGGCTTTATTTTTTGCCTCCACAGTAAGCTTAGGACACGTTGCATTCATCACCAGGAAAGAACATGTTGCTCTTAATCCTTAATTATTTCATTTTTTTGTTTTTTATTCAATCTTGACTGTCGTTTCTTCTCTTTTCTTCCTCCTCCTCCTCACCAGCAGCAGCGTTACACAGCTCCTTGCCTCCGCAGCCTTCCAGACCCAGTGCCAAAGTAGCAGCACTACCTCACAGACACAGGGAGCCCCCCGCCGCCACCACGCCCGGCGTGTCCCCCCACGTCCCCGGGGACCCAGTCACCCCCCAGCCCCGTGCTCCGTCCTCGTCCCCCACCCCCTCCTCCACTCCTCCACTCCAGTCCGCCAGCCCCGTAGCTCGCCCCGCGTCCCCGTGTCCCTCCGCCCCCCTAGCTCTCGAGGCCAACGCGGGCTCCCCCTCTCTGGTTCCCCCTGATAGGGCTGAGCAGGAAGGTAAGGGGTCAGGCTGAACCCACCCACGCCTCTTTGCCTTTTGTCGCGCCTCAGCGTTTCTGTTCGTGCGTCCGTTAGATTGTTCCTGCTTGCTCTGGGCTTTCTGCGTCTGAGTTTGCTCCCCATTGGCCGTTTAATTCCTGTTTGCTTCCTGTTTGCTGTTTGCTTCCTGTTGGCTGTTTGTTTCCCATGTCGCATCGTTTGTAGTTGTGTATCCTTTGTCATGTCTGCCTACCCTCCTAATTGGCTGCCCACCCTCTCTCCTTATTGGCTGCCTGCCCACCCGCTCTCCCCATTGGCTGCTTGCCTGCCTGCCTGTCCGCTCGCATTCTGATTTTTTGAGGATTTTTTGTAATTAAATGTCTTTTCTTTTCCTTCTTTACAGCTTTGTCTACACTTCTGTCACCTCTCACATCACCAGTTTCTCTGAACGACTCCGCATTTCAGGTACTTCTTCCAGAAAGAAGGATCAGTATTCTGTACGAGGGTTAATAGAAAGGTCAAAGTTGACTCTTCGATTTAGGAGCCTCCTTTTAATTAGGCCTCATCAATGTGTAAAATGACCTGCATTACATGACGTTGTTGCTTGACAGTTGTTCTCCAATATAATAAGCACATTCACTCTGAAGCACTTAGAACCGCGTCCATGCACTCACTCACAACTTTAAAACGTTGTTGTTGTTGTCATTGCGATGTTCCTGCAATGCGAAACCATCAATCTCCCAACCCCCCCCCCCCCCCCCCAGCAGTGTTCGCTGCTGTCCCCTCTACCCGACAGCCTCTTGCTGCCTGTGAGGAATGAGGGGAGACCCTTAAAGTCACACGGAGAGCCTGACTCCAGAGCACAGCCGAAAGTGCCGGGTAAGCAGGACCTTATGCTGCACACCCCGTGGATATATCTGTCATTTATAATTCCTTGGCAGAGCACTTCTTAATGGACTCCCCTGTTTTTATGGCTCCCTAGATACCAAGTTTGCTGACGGTGGCCTTGACAACGGCAACCCCTCTGTTTCTCAACCCACCAATAAACCCGACCACGATGGAAAGCCCCAAGCAGCCAAGAAGGTTGGCTGAGAGGATCGGGCTTGTTCACGTTTCCACAAAGCTCTGACTTTATTTGAGGGGGAATAACACAGAATCAATATGCTTTCAGCCGCAAGTGTCTTTTTGGTTTGTTTTCTTCAGGATATAGTCCTGAAGAACGCAGAGTCCTGGGCTAGCCTGGTGAAAATGTCCACTCTCGCTCCCGCCACTCTCAAATCCTCCAAGGAGAGCTTTCAGCAGTTCCGTAAGGCGGCCATGGAGAAGGAGCGGGAAAAAGAGCTCAGGAGAATGCAGATGGAGGCCAGGAAGTTTCCGGAAAAGAGCAGGTATAGAGACAACCGTTTTAACCGTCTCGTACGTTTGGAGAAACAAACACAAAACAAAACAAAAATAACGTTCGATGAGAAACAACTGCATCATTTTGTGAATTGTTCCTCCGCATCGTTGTGTTACGTTAGCTGCTTCCAACTGTGGCAGAGAAGGGGAAAACAAATCGACATGATATGGTGGTTCCGACTGTCCTTTAAGCCTTACAGCACCGTGCAGAGCGGAGCACGCCAGGCAGACCAGCAGGGAGGAGTCGGAGCCGTCGGAGACGTCGCTCACAGAGCAGGTCTCCGCGTCGCCTCCTAAGGACCGCGACGTGCTGCCGCCAGAATCGCCGGCGGCCCCGCCGTCGTCCCCGGCGACGGAGCAGTCCACCGTGGACAGAGACAGAGCCGTGGCCCGCAGGAGAGAGCAGGAGCGGCGCCGTCGGGAAGCGGTAGGCTTCGCTCGCGTTCAGTCACGAAACGGCCGGTTTTAAAACCACGTCTGTTTTACTGTTCACCCAATAATATCTACTAGTAGTTAGATTTTCCTTTGGGTTCGTGCAGCACTCCATTAGCCTCTAGGGCTCAGGATTAATGCATTCGAACAGTTTTTGAGTGAAGGACAGTTTTTTTTTTTTACCACAACGTATCATAGTCTTATTAATTTCCTTTTTATCTTTTAGATGTCCGTCATCGACATGACTATGCAGAGTGACATTATGGCCACATTTGAGAAGAACCTGGAGTGAAATGACATCTGCAAATCAGTTCAGATTAGTTTTTTGTTTTTTTTGAGGTGATGAGAAAATGATCTTACTTACTCTGGTGGACCAGGGTTCTTCCTGCTAGGGCATATTGTTCATAAACACAGTACATAAAAAAAATATTCTACATTATAAAATGTGCATCTTACTTGAAATGTATGAGACTGTTTATCAACTGCAGGATTTGTATATTGAAGAAAAAATAACTATCTGAAATGGTTGATTTAAAAAAAAACGTCACAAATGTACTGTATGACTTGGAAGAGAGCAGACTTTGAATATGAGTTTCGCCGTCGATGTGTCTAGACTGAAGTGTTGAAAATGGAAGTGGTGATCTTCTCAGCAGAAGTCCTCCGTGTGTACTTCCTTCACCTCTCGGTGAGTCCTCCTGTGACAGCTGTGTATGTCAAACGAATCAACGAGGACATGTTTACATACTGAATCACATTCCTGGTCTTTGACGTGGCAGAAATGTGTTGTCTGCTCCTCGCACTATGGCGTCTGTGATGAATAATAATTGTGCTATGTAATGTATATCTATGTATAGTTTTCTTGTTTCATTTACAGAGTCACACAGTATTCATAAAAAAAAAAAAAGTTTATACCTGATGTTAAGACTCCATAAGATGGTTTGACTTGTAAATAGCCTGTGACTGATTTATGAAATATGAAGAATTTCCCTTTCCTTGCAACTTAAGGTCTAGGATATGTGTGCCGAATAATATTGTTTTTGTATAGCGTGATGAAAGTATTTGTTTACTTGAGGTTAACGTTTCTGTCTTTGCCAAACTCATGTTCCGAATGTGGAACAAATTTGAAATGTACAATTTCTTAATTTAGGTGTCAACTTGCCAGTTTTGAGTGTCTGCTTAGCAAGTCTAAAGTGCCATATTGTGTTGATCTCCTTGAAGACTTGGCTTTATGGTTACCAATATTTGATTTGTAATCAACAGTTGATACTAATTTCTGAATATTTTCGAGGACGTTTGTCTCAGTTGATCTTGTGATTTTCTACAGTATCTCTTTGACACGATAAGCTTTAGCACTTTATTCTGTACCACGTGGTTGGTGAATGCCAAACTAGAAGAGAAACTACAATCATTTTGTTTTGTTTGAAGGTCACCTTAAATCTGTCAATACAAGTATTTTCATGAAAACGATTATATTTCTGTTCCCATTTGTTCGTTATGATGTCAAAACGGTATTCATTATTATTACTATTAAGAGACAGATTAGATTACTGAACTACGGGTGAAAAATGTCATGCTGGTCTGGTCGGATTTCGTTATACAAACCGAATAAGACAAACCCTCGGGCCAAATCTACCCAACTGTTTGCCAATATGCTATAATAATAGCACACTTATTTAGGCTTTAGGAACAATTATCTATTCAGATTAGCTACTGCAGCAATTTGCCCACAAACATAGCTTTGTAATAGCAGATAATTGTGTATGTGTGTTACATTTGTAAGTTTAAAAATATTATAATCAGTAAGTAATTATAGGCTACATTGTATACTTACAGTATGCAGCTCTAAACTACACACCCATGTGGAGGGTGTTAGAGTGGTAATCTCTTAATGATCTTGTTACGTTTATATCTCATGGTAGCGGGATTTAGACCGTCCTCGTCCAAGTAAGTGGCCTGGTTATCATCGTCTCGAGCTGAGCAACCTTTGCCGCCTGTCACACGCAAGCGTGAATTCTGACGTGATGATGACTTGGCCACCGTTTCATTCAATCGTTTACAGGGATCCTCCCTGGAAGGCATTCATGCGTCTGCGCTGCTAGCAGAGCGACAGGATTATCCGTACCAATTTTTCAAAGAGAATCGGCCAATTAGCTGAAAGAAATCAATAGGTAACGTGATCTGGATTGATTTCCCGCGGTAATGTAAAGATGGCGAGAGTGCTTCATAACTTGCTGTTGTTTACAATCAGACTTAGCACAAAAATCAGAGTTTGGGGGTATTGGTCATTGATATACGGTTATTGTGGTCTTTGTACCGCCATAGCGTTGCTGAAACTTTGGTGGAACATAATTTTAAGGCCGACAACCACCTTCCAATGGGGAATTCGTGAAACTCCCCCGGCTTGCCTAAATGACATGTCCTTGGGAACCCACTGTTATGTTAGAATTAAGGTAAGGCACTTAACATTGCACGTGAATGGAGTGTTCCTGAAATCTCATTGTGTGCGTTTGGAGCGCTACAGCTCAGAATATACCCAATGCTTGCCTCGTTTGCAATTTAAATAACATTAGCTATCAGAGTGTCTGTGAAAATTATTAAAATAGGTTCATTTTTACATTTTTGTGGATTTTAGCAGAGAATCTTTTTCAGCGCGTTGTTATTGTGATCCAACGTTAAGCGGCGGCAGGGCGGCGGGCGCTCAGGTGGTGCTGAAAGGACAGCTCCTCCGCGTGCAGTCTGTTATTATAGAACATTGAAGGAAATCAATGGTGCCGCTTCATTTCGACGGTGTTACTAGGGATGTTTTGTCTGCTATCAAATGAAGCAAAACGAATTACCTATTCAAAGCACATAACATAGCAGGTGTGAGGGAGGAGCGACGTAGAATAAATTCTACGTCAAAAATATTGGCCACACGACTGAGGAAAATATCTTTATCTCACACAACATCCTTGTCAATAAAGTGAATCTGAAATGCCAGTAGTCCAACTAAGTTTCACGCATAACCTTAAACTGTACAATCACCACAAAGCAGAATATGAATAATTGCTCAACAATTGTCTTAAGGAAACTACTAACAACATACTTTAGCCCGTGGGAGGAGACGAAGGAAAGTAATTTTGTTGTTTGAAACGGAGTGTGATATGATGTCGGCTCTGTTTCCTCAAAGCGTTCTCTTGTGCCTTCCTCTCCACTCCCAGGAGTCTGGTCTAAGGTTCCATTATGTCGCTGCCGGAGAAAGGGGGAAACCACTTATGTTATTCTTACACGGTTTTCCTGAGTTCTGGTAAGAGATTATGCACAAACTGCATGCACCTATGTAATGTGACTATGGGTTATCTCTTGAACTTTTGAAAATGTGCTTGGATCTATAATACCGTCAGCAAAAAAATAAATAAAGATATCGCTGCACTAAAGTTCCAACTCCTCTGTGCTAATTGGTTTATTGACCATGAAAAGAAAAGAACAAACAAGGCAAAACGGTCTTATCATAAAGTTTTACACGGTCTGTTTGTTTTGTCAGCTTTCTGAGTTTCTGGCACACGACGTTCAGGTTTCAGGTTGTTTGTCGCACCTCCTCTCGTGAGATTCCTCTCATCGATTGGCTGGAGGCCTTACTTTGGCACGGGGCCAAAGAGGTGTTCACGCGCTGTGAGCCCGTCCATAGCTCAGGGATACACGCCGAGCTGCAGAACGGACAGAGCCACGATTCATTAATGTGGCGCGGGGCTATTCCGCTTCAACGGCCATATTACTCTCTGTGTGGAAATGATGAAATCTCTCCTGGTGCTGGAGAAAGATAAATGGTCCAGCGAGCAGTCTGACTAAATCTTGTCTTTAAGTGTGCCAAATCAGAGTCCCCCCCCCCCCCCCTTCTCCCTCTCAAATGAGGAAGGAGCCGAGAGCAGAGGAGTCCAACAACCTGCGCCTGTGTGTGTCTGCGCGTTTTTAGGAAGAGATTGTTTTGCATGTTTATGCATTCATGCATTGTGTGTGTGTGTGCGTGCGTGCGTGCGTGAGTGCATGCGTGCATGCGTGCGTGTGTGTGTGTGTGTGTATGTGTGCGTGCATGCGGGGGGGGGGGG
>JAVQJS010129458.1:0-17003 GCA_036024795.1 Galaxias rostratus | reverse complement strand
AGGGGTAGATAGGTAGGGATAAATCTTTTATGTCCATAACATCCATATTTCTGTAAAGCTGCTTTGTGACAAATTGTTTTTGTAAAAAGCGCTATATAAATAAAATTGAATTGAATTGTGACATCACAGAGAGAAAGTAGAGCCTGGTGACAGCACAGAGAGAGAGGTGACCCCGGTGACAGCACAGAGTGAGAGGTGACCCTGTGACAGCACAGAGGATGAGCCCCGTTCACCGCTCAGATGGCTGTCGTGCTTGGCCAGCAGCAGGATCCTCATTTGTTTGCGTTAGCTACGGAGAATGCACATCAGCGTCCTCCGAGGCTGCCGGGCCCTCCTGGCTGGCTCCCCTACGCACTAATTGCCTTGGCATCGATATCACGACAGGTGGGCCAGACTTCAGCTCGATAGACTCCAGACCCTCAGCACCACACACACACACACACACACACACCACGGCACCAAAGAAACACCGCGGTAATGGGGGCGGAGTGTGCTTCCCCCTCGCTCTGGCCGACTCCCCGGCAGGAACCCACGCCTCCCGCCTGCCTCCTCCTCCTCCTCCGGAGGCCACGCCGGCCCTCCAGACTATCAGCTCGTGCTACGCGATCTCTATCTAATGTCGGGGAGCATTGATTTATGCTCGGGTATCCCGCGACCATTAAGGTAATTGCCGGATCACTTTATAACATCCTCCCTGGGCGGCGATGGTAATTTGCACCCCCCATTCCCTAACCCTCCCTCTTCCTCTCCTTCCAACATTACTTTGAAGGAGCACTAACCACGTTATTTCTGGAAGAGGAGTGGGAAGTATTACTGTCCGAATGAGCGTGAGGCCTTGTTCCCGACTGGCTCGTGAAAGCTTTGGGGTCTGCCTCTTTCACCTGAGCTGGCTGCTTGATCTATTAGGGGTTTCTTGAGCCTATCAGACCGTATTGATCCCCTGCTCTTTCCTGCCTGCATTAGAGGGGAGGGTTCCCTTTCAACAGCCCGGCTCAACACTGTGTGGGTGAGGTTATCCTGTAGACGGGGCTGGGTTTCTGTTTTTATCGGAAACGATGACGAGCCCACTTTGACTGCCTTCTCAGGGAACTGAGCCGTGCTTGACGGGCGTCGTCTCACTATAAAGCGTGGAAGACGAGGGACGGACGTCTCACTGCAAGTTACTATGGAGTTTTGAGAAAAAAAAAAGTGAAACGCTGCGGGGCAAAAACACGGTAAACCCAAAGAAGTCACTCTCTTAGAGAGTTGAAGGTCAGCCAATGGCAAGCATATGGAGCCTGGAGAATTCAGTGGAGGGTAGCACAGACCCGAACCCTGCAGGTCAATCGATATACATCTACAGCGTCCACAGACCCGTACCATCAGGCTCACAAGTCATACAGTCTCCATTTTGTTCCTAAAGACTGAGGGGCGTGTGTGTGTTAGGTAACTTCTGGCTCTCAGCAAAAACACAAGCTCACCTTCCTCTCCGTTGACCTGGTGGCGAAGACAGGCATCCGACAGGCCAGCAGAGGACACCAAAACGGGGCTGTGCTCTTGCCGTCGTCCTCCCCACAGAACCAGCCGGGCGAGTTCTCCTCTCCTAAAACACAACACAGGAAGGGAAACTCTTTGGTTAGCCTCCTCGATAGCGTGGTTTACAGAGCACCTGCTCAATAATAACCCGCAACCTGCTGACACAAGCACAAACAGCAAAGTCCTGAAGCGTGGCGAGCCGCTGTGGCAGCGTGCATTCCTACCCGACATAATGAGGGATGAGCGAAGGCTAAAAGCAGCCAGAGGCCTGGTCCCGGCGGCCGGGAGCACGGAGGAAAGGCCCGGGTAGGTAGCACGCTAAACCCCCCGCATACCCCAACCCCCCAGCCCTCTGAAGTGATTAGGACCGAGCTAATGAGCCTCGTGAAGATTCAGAACAACAGCAAGAGAGCGCTCCACGCCGCAGGAGACACGGACAGACAGACCGCTGGATGTTGCACGTTAAGCCATGGACGTGGCTGGCAGGCGGCGTGCGGCGCGGTGGGGCCCGGAGAAACAGGTGCGGCGCCTTGCCATGGCGACGCGCTCCTCTGACAGGCGCTCCTCCATCACGCCGTTTTTGTGCACGTCCGTCGCGACGCGTGGGAAAACTGAAACTAAACTGCACATATTGGAAGCCAGAGAGCATTGCTCTGAACTCGCTCCCCGGGTATTTGAATCCAACTCGTTTCCGCAAACGCCACACATTGCCTGCAGTCGTTTCCAAGTTGACATTATCGTCTCATTAGAGCCTCGCTGGTGATTGAGAAAAGTGCAAACGGTTTAGTATGAGATCATGTGTTGTGCGGTGCCATACAGGGCTATGAAGACGAGGGCGTCCTGACCTCACACTTCAGAACCCTGGGAGCCGGCACTCCTTCAGAGGACGGAAGAACACGGAGACTTTGAACGTGTGAGGGGTGTTAACGAGGAGGAAAAACACCTGTGAACAGTGCCACCTGACAACAGTAGTCTAAGGGACGTCCATGGGATGAGGCACGAGAAATGGCTCTTTCAACTACTTCAAAAGAATCGTTGAGGGTAAAAAAAGGGGGACACGGGAAAACAGGATCAAGGGAAAGGTCAACAATTGCCTGCGTGAAAAAATAAAGCTCCTTTTGTGTGTTTTTTAAACCACCAACTTACCTGTTGCATTTTTATTCTTTCTGGAGGTCAGCGCGTGTCTTTTCATTGTGCAAACCTGAGAGGTAACAGCGTGGCATTCAGGGAGACCATCTTTCAAAGACAGGTGACAGGGAACGTTGAACGTTAAGAAACACATCTGTAGTATGGAACACAGTCTATCTGTCTATGTTTAGCTGAAGAAGAACATCCACTCGGCACACACTAGTTCCAACTGGCCTTTGCAAATCCAGCATAAAAATGTGCACACACACACACACACACACACACACACACACACACACACACACACACACACACACACACACACAGAGATAACTCCCAGTGTTGTGTTGTCAGCATAGGTGTAGATTGAGGGACAAGTCCCTACCAATAGCAAGGGACCACAGAACTCTCCCTGCCAATAGTCTAGAACACGGCTTTCCTTAAGTCTTTTGATCCACTCCAGTGACCCCACAAAAGGGTTATGAGTAAGAGTCACTGATACTTTCCCTCCCAACTCCACCTAAATGAATTGTTCATTTATTGGGGTTAACAGAGCGTTGCTCATCTAAATCGAGCAACAGCCTGATGTTGCACACCCCCGACAATAAGAAAGTAGACAAGCAGGACAACTTGGACAGGAATGCAATTTGGGAGCTGGTGGTAGTCAGTGTGACATATCGTTCACACTAATACATCTTAGACTCACATTATGAGAGTACAGAGCAGCATATTACATAGTAGCCCACTCTATGTTGGCCTAGGCCACATAGTAGAACTAGCAGTCTCCTAACGTTGAGGAACATAGTTGGGTGGGCTGCCATAAATATTAAGTGGGTCATTTGGCAGATAGCCAGCCCTGTAGATAGCCTAGGAGACAGTAAAGTGACCTAGGAATTGAAAGATTGCTGGTTCAAATCCTGGGCAGACAAAATCAAATGCTTTTATGAAAATGGTCCACATCCTCACTTCCAATACATACGCAGCTTGTGCCACTGCATCTGCAGGCAACCCTTTAGAAAACAGCCAGCCAATTTAGCAAGCCCTTAAGTTTGTTCGTTTATATCATTCTGTGCTTAAGCTGGTTTAATTTCAGTTCCCTCGTCACCGCCCATCAGTGTTCACAGAATATGTATCCACCAATGTCTGAAACCAACCTACGCCCCTGCTGTTGCCAAGGAGATGTTTTCGTTTAGAGTTGTACCAGTTAATTTTGCTCCATCCATCCACAAGCTGAGGTATAGATTGCGGTATGAACCAAAACCTGAACACGTAATATGACCATATGCAACAGTCTTCTTCCCCCTACAAAGGGTTCACTGTAAACCCAAACACACACACGCAAGCAAACAGACACACACACACACACAGACTTTGAGAGGTTTCATTTGCTACTGCAAGCCTGGCCTGTCAATATGGTCGTATGGGATGGTATCTTTCAAAGCAGCCAGTTTTGATCAGAGTCTCCATAAAGAGGGTATAGGTTGGCTTTTTTAATAAGGAGTCACTTATTAGGTGGACAATGAAAGCAGAGGTCAGTAACTGGTCAAGGTTAGCACAACATATCCACTGCTCCCCTTTGCACCTGAGCACCCAGCAGCAGTTGTATGGTTAATTAGTGAATTAGACCAAAGAACACTTGAGGCTGGTCCTCTGGCATGAAAGGCTGGCCGCCCTACTGTCTGTCGGGCTTAAGAAGAGGACATGAGCCCCTGGAGTCCACTTAACATTTCAGTGCAGCCTCCTATTAAGCATGTGATTTGTGGGGAGCGTCGTTAAATAGGTAGAGAGATAGAACTCAAAAGGTCTTAACCTTTAGTCTGGGCGATCACCCGTGACGTGGAACAATGGACAACAAAAAGGTGAACGTAAATCCAGGGGCTCTATGATGAGACGAACAATAAACGATCTCGTTGGCAGAACTAAGAGTCAAGGCCATGACCCGAAGTGCTTAGCGCTGAAAACCACTCTGAAGCCTATAGCAACAATACTGGAAACCCAAATGTGTAATGGTAATGTAATTTTTATAGCATTGATTTTTAGAACATCTATGCTGGTCCGGTAGAGCAGCCTAGGTGGGTGTCTGATGTTGGAATTACAAGGATTCTCCTGTCGGACCCTGTTAGCTTACACGCACACCCATATCAGCCTAAATGGAACAGGCTGAAAAGCGAGACGCTTGAATCGAAAATTCCATTTAAATTAGGCTGGTAAGTACAAAGAGTTTGGTCTGTGTAGTGCAGGGCGGGCAGCACCAATCGGTTAGAAGGCCCACGACCACGAGGTCAGCGCCTCGGCTTGCGTTGCTCCACGAGTGTGTATGTGTCAGCGGCAGAGGTCCTTTCTACATTTCCCAAGCACCGTCGCGAGTGACTACTACGCGATGGCGAAAAGGGCCATCCCGTCAAACCTGATCCTTGGCTGATTGCTCGGTCGTCCGAAACACGTGGAGAGGACCGTGGATGGCACGGAGTGTTCAAATCAGTTGGCCAGCTCTGGACTAGAACCTTGGCCTCAAGGCTTTCTGCCCCAGCAGCCTGTTTGGTCCGTCTGCAGCCTCGAGATCTATATTCTGTCTGCATCAAAAGAACAAAGACTTTTGTTTCATGGCGGTCCTACTGACTGGTACAGATTATCTTTCTGTGGTGTTTTTTTTTTTGTGTGTTCATGTCTGAATTCGATTGTTCGTCAACGGACTGTAACCCATCCTATCCAATTTGCAAAGGTAGCTCAAGGAAATAACATCATTTCATCAAGTGAGTTTGCAAAGGTGCAGAGTCTGGGTCAACTTCATTTGAATCAAATACAATGCTGGGAATTGACTGCAGATATTGAAAAATAATTTCACACTTTCAGAATAAAGTGCTTATACCGGTAGAATCATTTGACAAGAGACACTGTCTTAGACTTTTTATTCAAATCATGCTTCTGTTTCAAGTCTTCATCTTGCCGATGAAGATTAATTTGCGGAGCACGCTGCTCCACCAACCCCTGTGACACAAAGGCCAGCGTTATAGACTAATTAAATACACTTGTGCAATTGATATTTCCCCAATCAATCAATGCGGTGTGAGATTTGTTAATTAAATCTGTGATCATGTTTACTCCACATAAACATTTGCCACGTTTAAGCACAGCACAAAATCAAGATAATCTTTTCTGTCTGACAGATTACTTTCCAAGCTCAGATAAATCCTTTCGCTCTGTTGACTGTTTACATCCAAGCCCAATTATGGTATATTTTATCACAAATGAATTAGATTATATGGTATGTGACATCATCAAGCGGGAAGGGTTAGGGTGGTTGCACACCACCCCCACCGCTAAATTAGAAAGACTAACTTTTTCATACAGCTGTTTATACACCCCTGCTAAATTAGAGAGACAAACTTTTTTCATACAGCTGTTTATACATCCCTGCTTAATTAGAAAGACTAACTTTGCTGCGGTCATTGTAGCCATTTTACAGCCTGCTACTTTAGACTTACTATGCTGCAGACAGCCGTTTATACGGTCTGCTAAATAGACGGACCAACTTTGCCGTACAACCGTTCATGCAGCCGGCTAAATTAGAAACGATTGCCATCCAGCCCCCCTGCAATGTTACGGTGCCTTAATGGTTGTGCCCAGATTCCTTTGGATTGGCAAGGGTGCGGTGTGACAAGCATATCACGGGCAAAAAACCTCCTATCTACACGAAGCTTACTAGACAACCATGGCAGCGCCTACTGTCAACCCCCAAGCAAACACATCCCCCTCAAAATACGTATGAAGGTTCCAAAAATCATATAGTGAGCTTGTCTCAAACTTTCATGGCCGTGTACATTTTTTGTTCTCTAAGGTTAGGTAACTAAATTCCATTCCTTTTCATGTTCAGCTACGGACCAGCGTTCATTTCCCTAACATCTTGTCTGTTCAAAAAGCTGGCCAGCCAATGTTCACAGTAGTACTCCGTGTACAGAACTACTCGTGTTCCCCTTTGCCAACTCGTGAATTACTAACGCAGAAACTTCAGACATTGTTCAAGAAATGCCAGCAGAAGTCAGTGGCCTATTTCCAAAAGTTGAATCTTTTGGTCTTGTTGCTCCTTGTAAATCCACTGTCAACAGCAGAGAGAAGCCTTAGTGTCTTTAGTGGGCTCAATACATGGCTCCCCTTGTGTACCAACAGTAGACGTAACCATGTTGCTGTCTGTCACAGGCATTGTAAGACAACGTTGACCTCCTACATGAAGTCAATATAACATATGAGTCTGAAAGACATAGAAACGTGAAAATGTGCCTTGCTAGAAATGAATTGCCTGATCCATAGCTGCCATGTGCTGCCAACTTCTAATACAGTCGACATGTAGAACACAACATATTTGAACAGTTTTCAAATATTATATATATATATTTCAAGAGTTAACATGCTAGTGGTGAATTGGACTTTTAAGCTTTAACTTTGCCTTTTTGTAACGGTGCAAGGGGAAAACCAATCAATTTGAAGTGTAAATAACCAAATGTTACGTGTTTTGCCCCCTATCCATTAAGACGTAGACTATTGAATGGCACATTAAATATTTGACCGTGTCAATTCGCCTACATTTTACTTGAACAATAGGTGATACACAATGGTGACGTGTTATGAATTTGCACCTGACAAGGCTACGTCAGAGCTGGTAGGAGACAAACTGTCAGAGCAAGTGGGGGTGGATACTTAACTGCAACAACCCCCCCCCCCCACCCCCACCCCCCCCCCACCCCCCACCCCCCGATGCCCAACACTAACCTACGCCCTTAGCTATCATACAATGAATGACAAGGATACTAATTTAGCTTGAGCTCCGGCAAATAATTGCAGTTACCATAACAACCAAGCCCAAAAAATAAAAAAGGAAGCTACAAAGAGAGCGATCCGAGGCACAGTTCCTCTGTGGTTCCCAGTGGAACGCTCACGGAGTCTTGGACTAACACGGAGCTCCCTGTCTGAGGTTGCCATCTCTGCTCACTGCTCAGCAGTTCCCCCCGCAGTGGATTAAGAGGGTGTGTCAAAACGTGTGTGTGTTTGTGTGTGTCAGTGCCGCCAGTGTGAACTCTCTCTCTCCTACGGCAGGGCCTATTGATCTGCCTGGCAGGGAGTGGGGCCTGACAGACTGGGAGATAGCAGCCGGAGCACTAGCCAGAGCCCCCTCTCCACCGTCCTCCGCACCCCTGTGGCGGGGCTGATTGCCTGTCTCAATCATCGCTTCCAACACTACCCTTCTCCTCCTCCTCCTCCCCCCTCTTTTCCTTTTTTTGACGTCTCTCTCTCTCTTTCCCTCACTCCACTGCCCACATACATTGCTGCATGGGGTCTGGTCCCGGATGCCTCCCACTCCACTCTTCTCCCAAATCAACCGCCCTCTTGGTCTTGGTCTTGGTGTGGGGGCCCGTCAAAACCACCAACTTCCCCTCAAAACCACCTTTCCGCAAGCCCACGACTTGGGCCCGGGCCTTTGAACAAAGAGCTTCATTTGTTTGGGGCTGTTAATTAGGTGATGCTTGGGGCTATGTTATGGAGATGCCTTGTAAAGCAGCGTGGGGGCACTTTGAGAAAGGCCTGGAACACAAACACACACACACTCACACAGACACACACAGGCTACACACACACAAACACACACACACACACACACACACGAGAGACAGCACGCGTCCGATTAGTATTGGAGCCGAGTGCTCCCACTCAGGCCCCGATGTGAGGGGAGGATCTGCGTTTTCCATTTTCCGGGCTTTGTAACCACACCGCATGGGGTCCTGAAGTAACACAAACAACACACGGTTTACAGGCAATACACTCTTAAGTGCAAGACTGTGTGTTTAAATGGGTTTTTATTTACATACCAACACATGCATACATACACTCGATCATGGATTTTGCTTTCCCTCCACCCTGAGGGTGTACATGTGTAACGCTTCGCGAGACTTTCATTTTGAGCCCGTCCAGACATTACTAAACAAAGGGTCTCTGTGAGGCTGTGGTGCTGGATCGAGGCTCAATGATGATGATAATGAGCAGAGCAGAGAGGATCAATAGTAGAACAGCCATGCGATGGCGTCTCTTAGGTGCTGCATTGATTCGGAGATGGAATATGTTGCAGGAGGACTGGAAGGGATCGTGGCTTTAAAAACTGAACGAGCAACTGAATGTAAAGCCTCATTATGCGCTCGTTATCTTTACATAATGCACATCACCTTTCTATAAACTACCGTCGGCCACGCTGACTGTGGCACGCAACATAGTTTGGAAACTAGGCACGCGGGTACACGGACCACAGAGAATTTGTTGTTTTGACAGGTTTAGAGAGAGAGAGAGAGATATTTGACATTATGATGATCCCATCGCTTTGGAGAAACAGGGAGCCCAACCGAAAGGTTGTTCCCTACGTTCAAACATAAGAAGGACGTACAGACCAGAAGGACTTGGGGCAGAGGGAAACAGGGGGATCAAGGGGTTCACCCGGTGGGTTTGAATGGCGACTGTTGGAGCCAGCACCATACAACCTGCAGAGTGAGAAGCCCCTGGCTATACTGGTCCAGGAGAAGTGGCCAACTCACGGATGATGTGGCTCAGCTATGGTCCACAGCACCAACGCCCCATTAATATTCACACGAGTTCATCAGCGCTCACAAGGGCACCTGAGGGACCCATCTGTGTTCTCTAAACGGAGGTAAGGGCCGTCAACAGTGGTGCAAATGACGAGTCCCAGATATGAGCTTTGTGATGTCTAATCGCTCACTAAATCATGCATGAAAACATTTCCAATTTGGGGCTATTCGGAGCGTCAGCCATTCGGGAAGGCTTCACTTCTTTCTTTATTTTCCCAGACACCCCCCCCCCCCCTCCTCCTCCATTCAGTCTGAAGGCAGGCCCAGCTCCCTTCGGCAGGTCTGCAAAGCTACCCCTCCACCCCCCAGGGGGAACACAGCAGACCTCTACAAAAAGCCAGAGCCCCGTTGACAGCAGGCCATCCGTGAAATTACATCAACACAACTTCGTTATTGCAATTACATTTGGTTAAATGGGAAGGCAAAGTGTGGGTGTAATGCAATTAAGATGTAATTGACGTCCGCGGCCCAGGACGGGGATGGGCCTATTGTGAGGCCCTCAGGGGGGATCTAGAGAACAAATGTGTGGCAAGGTCTTCCCACCTGCTGTGGTGCAACAGAGTTGACCTTTCCCTGATTACATCAGTTACTGCAGGGGACATAAAAGGCCACAGGGGTCAGACATTTGCGACAAATGTGACAATTGCCCACTGTGAATCAAAGGAAGTTTGGATTGTGTTCCTTATGAGTCATATACTAATACTCAGATATGCATATGCAAAATGGATCCAATGTCTCATTAATATCTGTCATTCATATCAGTCAACGTGCTACTAAACGGCGAGTCCAAACCTGCAGTAAAAATCTCCCCCACTTATGCTCGTTTGGAGCTTGCCGGGACAAGCCAGGAAAGGCAGCAGACACAATAAAGGGATCGAGCAGAAGACGCTGTCCATGAGGGTTGTTTTAAGTGGAGCACTAAAACGCCCGCCGTGTTGTGATGCTCATTGTAAGTAGCTTAGCCGCTATTTTCATGACAAAGACCTTTCCACTGGAGCACTTAGTGTCAGATTGCTATTTTGTTCATCGCCACCATAAAACAAACACACTTCCCAATAGTTTGGTCTGCGGCAGGAGGTCTCGCTGTTGTTGTCGGGACAATAAGATGCAGGAAAATCCGTTCTTGTTCACGTGAAATGGAAAGGAGCCGGAATGTGTTTGGCAAGAAAAATTGCAGGGCCGTGGCGCGGTAATGGCTCACAACTTGTCTTCAATTGCTAATTGAATTTTGTTTCTTCGTGGAATTTAACAACGTGATGGTTCAGTGTTAGTCAGTCCAGCTGCTGTGACACACTCAAACCAGATTGCTGCCACCATTGGTAGTCCAGCACGTCCAAATAGCCGACCACACTTCAGGAAAACAAAAGGCTTATATTCCACATTATTATTTTGTTATTATGGATCTCTCTCTCTCTCTCTCTCTCTCTCTCTCTCTCTCTCTCTCTCTCTCTCTCTCTCTCTCATAAAATGTCAACAACACATGACAGAAAATTACAGATTTCCCGAGCATTTTCCTGACGGCTGCCTCCCTTGCCGTATGGCCACAACATGGCTGTGTGGTGCGGTATGTCGCTCCTGTCAAGCAGCCAGCCTTATGGGTAAGCCTTTGTATGGACCAATGACTTGTGATGCTCTAATCAGTAGTGCCTGCTGTGTCGCTGATATATGTGTTGGCAGCCAAGCAAGTCACTTGGGGCGGGCCTCCCTTCACTGTCGACGACGGCTGAACTCCTCTGCTCAGCTGAATGATTTCTGATGCTGTGCACACGCACTGGCTCACACACACATAGACAACATAAATCTCTCCCGGACGTGCACGTGGGCTAACACAAAACCAGACACTTCTCAATGTTCTCTCAAAAATATTAATTACTTTCCGACTAGTGGCATGGTGCCAAGCTGTTTTGAGCAGGCACAGGTTCACAACTCAAAAAAATGAATCTATACCATAACAGGGGTTCTCAACCTGGGCTCATCAGATAGTTGTGTGAAGAAAAGAAATATATATATACAGTATATATGCATATACTGTATGTAACAGAGGTTCTGTTAGCTGACAATACAACAAGACTGCAGCCAGAGCCCAGCTTCTGCCGGGTAAAGTACTGAGGCTGATGCATAGCGACCAGCTCCAATGAGTTGGTCAGCTTTGTTTTTCAAAAGGCAGCGGACAGCTCACTTCAAGCATGTAAAGGGCCGGATGCAAGTGATTTCAAATAAAAATAGAGCCATATTACGCCAAAAAGCAACATTTCAAATATTTGAAAAAAAGCAAGCTATATCTAGACTTTTGTGGTACTCAGCGCTAACAAATAGACACCATTTTGTCATTCTTCTGTCTCTTTAATTCCCACATACCCATGAAGTGTTCTTAAAAAAATGATTATTGAAAAATATATTGGTGGTTAAAACATGCAGGGTTGAAACCCCTATTGCATTACCTATTTAGTGACACGCCGGCACCACTCAATTAACGCTCTCAACGCCGCTAATGACAACAAATGGTTAATTTATTGAAAGTGGTAAATGTGAAGGTAGCCCGTCCCGGTGTCGAAAGGCACAATTTCCCAATGGAAACACTGGTGTGTGATTCAAAGTGCACCTGCACTTGAGTTTAGATTAGACAAAAAAAAAGGGGGGGGGGGGTGATGAGGGGTCGCAGCTAAAAAGGTTGAGAACCAGTAACATATATAACAGCTATGTATCCATTTCCAAACAACCATTTATATATTTATATTCATATGTGATTTGTCTTTCTAGAGAACGTAGTCTTCGACTGATAGAACTGAGTAGAGATTTGGTTACTCAAGATTACTTTGAGGCAGAAACCTTCTTGGAGCAGCTGCTACTCGTCAGCCTCCCATTAGCGTGCTCCTTGACCTTTGCACAGCTTTTGATACCATTGATTGTACTCTCCGATGGTAATCGAGCATGTTGAGAAATGGTATGGCAGACACTGCTCTCATCGGGTGCGTTCTTTAACAGAGTGTAGGTTGGGTTAGGGTGTTCAGTAGCCTTTACAACCCTTCAAACCATTTGAGTGTCCCTATGATTGATTGGAGGGCCCATTACAGTCCATGGATGTGCTTCCTATTGGTAAAGCAGCATCATCCACAACCTAAGCGTCACGTAATTCTCCTGCATTCAGAGCCTAGATATAAACGTTGTGTACAAATCCAATATCCTGACCAGTCTTCACCGATCGATGTGAGATGGAAAACACGACCCTGGTCGGCCGCACCATTACGGGCACCAGTCTGATATTGTGTCGGTCTCCCTTCTGCCGCCAACACAGCCCTGATCCGACAGAGGGCATGAACTCCAGGAGACGTCCAAAGGTGTCCTGCGGTATCTGGCACCAGGAGCGTTGGCAGCATATCCTGTGAGCCCTGTACGGTGCCAGACGGGGACTCTAGGATCAGACTTATTGCTCGATGGGATCGACATCCGGGGACTCTCGGGGTATGGCCACATCAACGCCGCCAACTCCTTTCCATGTTCCTCAATCCATACCTGACTGACATTTGCAGTGCGGCAGGGCACCATATCCTGTCATACTGCTGCAATGTTTGGGTAGTGCCAATCAAAGTAACATCTTCATGCGCCCAGGGGTAAAGGTTTCTCAGAAGAACATTGCCAAGAGCATCACACTGTTTCCAGCGGCTTCTACATTGCCTTCTGCAGTGCCTTCTACATCCTAGTGCCATATCTTCTCAAGGTAAATGACTCACACGTACCCGGGCAGCAGTATGATGTCAAAGAAAAACACGTTTCATCAGACAAGGCCACCTTGTTTCATGGTTCAATTCTGACCCTCGTTGTAGGCGCTTTCATTCAGTTTAGTATGAGATTTTAAAGTGAATATCATTCATAAACATGATGGTCTTCTCCAACGATTGCCAGCTACCTTACCAGTACCTATATCCTTTGGCTGTTTTAGAAAAAAACTCCACCCTTTCATTTCCTAGTAATGGGACTTGCAACTCACCCTTAAGGGCTGTCATAGAAAGACCAGAGGTATGAAATGCCTGCCACAAGGCTCTTGACATCAAAGAAAAGAACACGACTCCTGTGGTGGCATCGATACCCTGGCTTTCTGTCAAGTTTAGAAAGGATTTTAGGATTCTATTGATTACTCTTACGCAAGATGGGGCATCTGTTGCTAAATTTAACTCACCTTGTGAGCACCAGCACAGCCTTTAGCTATCTAGCCAAGCAGCTTTATTCTCAGGTCTTGATTCAAAACAGACGGTGGCAGAGCTATTATCCTCGGAGACTCTTTAGAGTAGCCTACCCAGAAGCCTTAGACTGGCTTATTCCCTGTCTTCAAAACTCATTTCATGAACAAGCGTTTAAAAGCAGGTTCATTTTGTTATATAATTCTATCATTATACTTTTCATCGTCGATGGGTAGTTTAGAGCATTGTTTTATTTCTAGATCTTGTTCTCATTCTATTTTTAGTATATTGCATTGCGTTCGTTTAATTGTACTAACTGTTGCTTTATTGTTGTTACATAAGTACATGCACACAGTTACATGTACTCACATGTACATAGACACACACAAACACACACACAGGCTACACAGACACACACACGCACACACAGAGAAAGACACACACAAACACACACACACACACACACAGTTTCCACTGTGTTGATCTCAACGCATTCCCCAATACCCTCATGGTCTGAGGCAACGCTGCAGCCCAAAGACACGGTCCTTGCAACAGCGTCGAGGGCTGGGAGGCAGCGAAGCCTGGGAGACAATGTTCAAGCACGGACGGCCATACAGACATACAGACAAGGACCCAGTGGGTTTTTTTACTACGTAAACAAACCCCGTTTGCCGTTCTTCAGCCAAGGCGGTGAGCTCTCAATCGTGTCTGTGGACGCTCATCTGAGGGGGGAGCGTTTCATGTTGCACTGTTTTTATCTGCTTCCAGGGTTGTACGTTTGAAAGTCAAACAGATCGCCATGCGTTGGCCACGTGTGCGTTTGAGGCACCATGTGTGTGCACAGTGGCTTCTCTGCTCACTAGAGATAGGTTGGGGGCTACACATTGCGGTCAACAAAAGCCCTACTGACTCTTTTCACCAGGTTACATGAAGAAGGCATCTCAGTCACATGTGACATGGTCCCACTATTTTATTTAGGGGGACCCTAGTGGAGATTTGCTCTGATACAGACCAGAGAAATATATTCATATTCCGACTGCGTGCCACTCATCCTATGAGGTAATAACAAAATGAATGGAGGTGGAGGGTACTCACGTAGGGCCATCTTAGCCAGATGCAGGCGGTTGACCCAGGAGATTTTACTGAGGGGGCTGGGCGTGTTGAAGACCACCATGTAGCTGACCGGCCGCCCCGATCTAGAAAAACACATACATTTTGTTTTGTTTTTAGCTAGCTACACATACTGGAATAATTTCCCCATACAAAAGTATGCGGTGTAAATCCCCAAAAGTGTGCTAACCTTTCAGAGTAGTATAAGGGTTGGTGACCAAAAGCCCTGGAACAGCCCAGAAAAGAAAAAACTGTTGAGTCACGAGGGAAACTGGTGTTTCAGTCTGCACTACACTCATATTGTGTGTTCAGTCTGCCCTGCCTCCACCCACATTATGTGTTCAGTCTGCACTACACCCATATCGTGTGTTCAGTCTGCACTACACCCGTTATTGTGTGTTCAGTCTGCACTGCCTCCACCCGTATCGTGTGCTCAGTCTGCACGCTACACCATCGCTTCTCTGCCACATTTCTTTGTCTTCACTGCAGTGAAAAGTAATGTTTTTCTCCTTTAGAGAACAAAGCTCAAGGTGGACCCGTCACAATGCCGCCGACTCACCAAAGGGTCCTTACTTGGAGATGGAACAAGGAGCAAGGTCATTTACACTGAGCGGTGGCAGACGCCATCTTTCACATTTTCTCCTCCTATCTGCAGCAAAGCTGGCAGTATCCAGTGGCGACCGAATTTGGTTCTAGTTGAGTTATAAATTCACCCAAGCGAGTTCTTTCTGTCACATTACTTTCTGTTCAGTTCTTTCACTCTGTTTTTTCCTTCTGTCTTTGTCACTGGTTTAACACACCCCGGGTTGAGTGCACCAGTGTGCTTTGAGGGAGCGAAATAAGCGCTCTTAATTATGTTCATTTGCTTCGCCAGTGTCTTGTTTAAATTACTGATGTCACCTGTGTCCTTGCTTGTTTTAAATACCTGTATTTGCTGTTGCTCCTTGTTAAACTACTGTGTTTGTGCGCGTGTGGGGTCATTATAGTAGCAAAACTATTTGCAATTGCGTATCTATATCTCAATCCATGCGTGCGTTGTAATCAGGTTTGTTCAACTCACACGGGCCTCTCAATTGGATGTGTTTTGCTACACTTCTGTCTTTGTAGAAATCTGTATTATAAAGATCCGTGCGTGCGTAGAGATTTGTCTCTGATAGATACATCCGTGTGGTGATTTGTGTGGGTCTCAGTTGAAATTGCTGTGACTCCCAAAGTGCACTTTGGCATGTAACATCCAATCAACGGATTTAAAATAATGTCACCAGAGCCGGTAATTAAGCTTTGAACTAGGCAACATCTTAAACTAGGCTATAGAATATAGGCTAGGTTAAGGCTGCAATTGAACGGCACCTGGTTTCGCTGTTTTGCTCCAAAGTTATCTTCTCTTAGATATTCTAACAAATTCCACTAGTAGTAATGGGTATTAGTTTAGTTTACATTCTCAAACACAGCTTTCAAATGATTTATTGCGTTAATATGGAAGCCCTAAATAGCCATACAGTCAAATGCAATCAGCAAAATAAATTTATCCATTACTTACACTGGGTGCTACAAATAACTATTGCTGACGTACGTGACCGTGGACTGATTGACCGGCCCATTTTAGACGCCAGAATCCTAAGCTTTGATTTGGATGTAGTGTGGCGAAGAGCACACCCATAAAAGAAAGACAAATAAAGGTTTATGCCGGTCAGTTTCACAACCAGACCAAAATGCGAACATACCACCATGAATATCCTTCCCTAGAGGTTGTTAAACTGAATCAAAACAGACTAATCAGCACACGGACGGATCTCTGTCACACAAACAAATCTCGACCCAGACAAATCACTACACACTCAGAGATCTCGAAATTGTAGATCTCTGTAACGGCAGAAGTGGAGCAAAAGTCACGTGTAAAAACACATCCGATTTAGAGGCCTGTGTGAGTTGTAATTTATGCATGCCTGTATTTTCAGCACTCGCAAGCCAAATACTTTCAGCTATTAATATCCACGTACATATTTACAGATTTGTCTATACATTTACAGTTCTATGTATGCATTCACAGATTTGTCTAGATACAACTCACAATACACTTGCAAATCTGAACACAGACTGATATTTTGTATAGGCTTACAAACCTAACCTAACAACGCACGGATTGAGATACAGATACACAACATTCCACTCGGATTTAAAAATAGTTTTGCTACAGTAGTGAGACTATGAGTATGTGTGTGTGTGGTTGGGTTTGGGTTTGGGTGTGATGGGTGGTTGTTGCTTGTTGCTTGTTGTTTCTGTTTATTGCAGTAGTATTTTGTGGACAATGTTTGTTTGGTGACTGGTGTTCCCTTTGTTTGTTTCGGGAATAAAGTATACAATCGTCTCTGCAATTGGGTCACTTTGGTCTCCCCTGGAAACCATGACAGTCCGTCTGCCATGTCTTATTCTCCAGTCTGTCTTC